>PVLD010033310.1:0-13784 GCA_004027595.1 Dinomys branickii
CTCAAAAATCCCGTTGGAGCGCCTAGCTAGCTGTTCCTACCCAGGAGATCCTGCAGTCCTTAAAGCTGCTTTGATGTCACTCGCTGGGCAGAGCTTCTTCCCGACCCAGGAAAAAGAGTTTAGAGCGCCCACTCAACTCACCCTGGGATCATGCAGACAGGAATGCCGTGCAGATGTATCTCCCTGGATTGAGCTTTTTCCCGCCTCCGAAACCCCGCCCTCAATGGTTTTGATATCAGCAGTTCAGAGAGGTCATGTGCATCATTTTCAGATTGTTCCATCTCACTGTCCTCCGGGATTGCCTTTTGTGAATTGGATATCCGTAGTTGCATCTTGCTGAAATGTCTTCTCTTTATTTTATTTTTTTTTTAGTTTAATTCCTGGGGTGATGCTTGTAAATTGCTTTTTGTGGCTTGCTTTATTGCTAATATTTAGAAACCTAAGGAAATGACTACTTCTCCAAAGTATCTTCCAGTTGTATCTGATTTTGTGTTTGTGGCAAGATCCTACCTCTTCAGTTTGTGAAGAGAAGTTGCTGCCCATTTGTCCCAGCCCCTAGTCCTTTAGCACTGTGTCACAGTACCTTTTTTGACCCCTAGTCAATCTCTGTGTTTGAATATCAGGAATAACAGCTGTTTAGAACAATTAGAACTTTTGGGTATAGTGTTATCATCAGCAATGATAGCATCAGGCACAGCCTAGAAAATGACAAACGGAGCTAACCATTAATTTTGCACCTTTAATCACATAAACTAGATTTGTGGTTACATAAAAAATATAAAAGAAGCCAGAAAATTATATACAGTGTAAAATTCCTCAATATATCAATTTTTTCCTCAGAACTTAAATTTAGAATGGGTTAAGGAGAAAATAGAGAAGCGGAAGAATAGGAAGAGATTAGAAGTAAGGCTGGAGGACAAACAGGCACCACCCTAAGTTTGGGAAACTGTTGCAGAAGACTGGAGGGAAAGAGAGAAAGAAGAGATTTAAAAAAGAACAGAACAGAACCACAACCACAAAGAGGCTAGAAACTATGTTCACACTCATATAAAAACAAGATAAAACAATGAAGGAGAAAAAAGCAAAAGCAAAAACAAAACCATCACCACCACCACACCAAAAAACAAACCGGAGAGAAGGAAAAAAAAGTGCACTTCTAGGTTTGTCTCTGTTGTCACTGGTAGACAACATATGGAGACAGAGTCCCAATCCATGTTGACTTATCCCACAGCAAGCCAACAGTAGCTTTTTGGTGGGGTAGTGGATAATCTCAGCAGGTGTGGACTTTCTTATCAATACCAGACTCAGCCTACAGCCATCAATGCACCTTCTGTCTGCCTGAGCCCAGCTGGGAGCCACTAGATGGAGCCAACAGCTGCTCTGAGTTCTGAGCTCAGTCAGCTCCTCTCCAAGATGGCTGCCAGCCAATTGCTTTCTCATGTGAGACTACTGAGCCTCTGGCACTCACTGCCATTAGTGCAGTCCTTCACATCTACTGCTCCCCTCCGCTGCTGTGTCTCTGCATGTAGGCCTCTGGGGTTACCAGCAGTCACCACAGGTTTGAACCATTGCTCTTGTGCACTGAGTCTTGTCTCAGGGAGAGGGTGCCACTGACTACCTTCTTCTTCATTGAAGTTTTTCTCTTCACTCTCTCTGTGGGCTTCAATTCATCTCCAGATCCTTCCAAGGTCCAAGGGTCCCACTTTCCTTCTTTTCTTCCTCATGTTATATTCCACTATCTGTATGGTGTCTCTCTGAGAGGCTCTTACTCTGCTGCTTACCACTTTGCCATCTTGGTGTTCCCCTGCTCTCTACCTTTTTAAAAGAGAGGGAGAGGGAGAAGAAAACTAAAGGAAAGATTGGAAGTGCCACAACTATATTTTTTAGGGCTTGTAAATATGTGTCATTTTTTGAGGTAGCATACGCTGATGTCACCCAGGGGTCAGTTCTCTAATTGTGTCTCTAGTTGGGTATGTTTTCCTGCTGATCCTGTTGGTTGTGCAAGAAAACCCCTCCCCAGGCACTGGGTCAGCCAAAGCCCTCATATATGTCTCCCTGGATGGGAATGAATTTTTATTTACTTCTAATCCAGGGTTGAGGAGCATATTACCATTTACTGACAATGGTAACAACCATGCATAACAGAGACAAACTGCTAAATCTTGTCCCTTAGCCTCAGACACACCCAAGAGTGAACTGCAAAGCAATTAGAAATTCCAAAAGCCATTCAAAAAGCTGTCTAAAATAAGACTACAAGCCCTCTTGTAACCACCAAACTAGTCAAGAAAGAAATAAAAGTAAATTCAACAATCAGGATAGAACTAAGTCTAAAAGCAATATATATAAACAAAATACAAGGCACTGCCTATAAATATAAAAATATCCCATCAAAGAAACCTAAATATGAAGATATATCAATCTTTCATACACTCAAATTTAAATCTAGCATCAGTTTGACAAAAAAGATGAGGCATAAATAAATGACAAACAAAACATGACAATTCTTGGTTACCTAAATATCTCAATGCAGAAACACATAAATATTTCAGGTCTCATGAAACAAAAGCAAATTTTTATCTCCTTCCAAAGATCTCCCGGTGGCCTCCTAAGTGATATAACAGAATTAATACCACCAACCTGGTTGATATCACATGGATTGAGTTGATGTCCCATGAAATTAAAGAATTAATTCCAAGGAATGATGGTGGGTAAGAGTAGGAAAGGTTTATTGAGTGATAGCTCCTAAGAGACAGGAATGATCCTGAACACGGGTTGCTAGTGAGGCAGTTTGTCAGGAGTAATTTACATAGCAAAGTCACAATGTAGGTGAAATGTGGGTCAAACAGTAATTGACCAATAGTATTACAAGTATAGCTACTTAGCTAATGTTGATCCAATAGGGAAACAACTCAGATAGTAGGCTTATGTGGAAAGAACAAAGGTGTTTTGGGGAAGGAGTGGGTCTAGATGTTTGGCTCACCTATGTGGGCAACTGATGTCTATCTGGACTTTCTGGGCCAGGTGGTGCCTTTTGCAGAATAATTCCAAGGTACTGTTTATACTTATGGAGGCAAATAGTCCTGGCCATTGCATCTTTATTTTGAGGCCTGGCCTTCTTCAGAAGTGCCTCCAGCCACAATTCTGTTGTCTTTCATTTTCATTGACTTCATTGAGCGCCCAGTTCCTCTCTGACTGTATTTTAATTTCTATCTAACTTAGCTGCTTAAAATAATAAGAAGAAAAATTTTTTATCTTGTAGCAATATAGATAATTTTTCTTGAATTGGAAATGCACTACCAAAGTTTATTTTTATTAACTCTGAAAAACTTTGACTAACTTTGTCTCTAACTTACTAATAGTATTTTAGCTTTCTTTTATCAACTACCTTATGACTACAACCCTTCCCGTATTCTGCTGAAATCAGTTTACCAATTTGTCTATTCCTAGCTTAATAAATGACAGGAGGAAAAGCATGGGTATATGTTAATTTTACATTCATATTAATTATGTTCTTATCTTCTGGGAAAATATCAGAAAATATGGGAAGGAAAAAACATAATGTTTGAAAGAGCTGCCCTGTAAAGTTATTGTGTTAAAGAGGTTTACTTGCTTTGGACTGTGGTCACTACAAAATCAACATGTTCATGTCTGAGGAAGTAATGAGATTTAATTTCTTTCTTGGCTTGTGTGATGAGCTAAAAGTAAATAGATGCATCAGATAAAAATATAAAAAATATTTTTTCTGCCATGCTATTTGTAAAAGAAATCCATTACATTTGTCACAGAAGTGAGTAATATTTTATCCAACTTTTATCTTTTGTAAGTGTTAAGTATAGAGAGAAAGATATAATAAAGTCTGAGTTCAAGCCAATGATATTGTGAAATAGCTCCAAAGGAACTGAGTGTTTCAGTTTTAATGAAAACACAAAACAAAAATGTTAAGGTAAACACATTCTGTGTTTTTATGCCTTAAATCCAGGTTCTTTATAAATAGTCTTAGACATTTTTCCCTGCCAGGTTCAATAGCATTAGTACATCAAGTTTGTTTTCATGGTTAAAAAAAAAAGAAAGAATGCTACTGTCTATAAAGAAAGTATAATAAATTGGACTTAGAAAGTACAATTTATCTGGCTGCTATATTTGTCATGTTTGTCTTCAGGGTAATCCAGTGATATCAAGTATGGCATCCTAGAAGCTAGCAGTTTGATATGTATTATACATTTTGAGCTATTTAACTTTTATATATAAACATCTTTTTAAAAGTTAAAAATGTTAACTGCCTAAGGGCAAAATCCTGATATCTCTATAGTAATTTTATACTGCTAAATTTTACCTATTTGGCAAAACAGGTAGTGTATTTCTAAAACAGGAATGAAATCCAAACTGAAAAAGCCAATCATTGCCAATTACTTAGGGTTTGCAAAGTTGAGAAGAGAAAATGGTATCACAATAGGAAAATATGATTTTATGGCTTTTCCAAATGCATTATGCAAAATTGCAATCATAATCAATTGCATAATCAGAATTAAGTATGCCATTGAAACAACAAATACTGCAACTGATCACCTGTACTTATATAGCCTACAGTATTTGTCATTAGAATAATATATATATATATATATAATTACTTTGTATAGTAAATATGCACCAATGAAAAAATTAAGTAAAAATTTATAACATTTAATTAAAAGTACCAAGAAAATGACAGGAAACAGATTGGCAGCACTTCCAATATGCAATAATACCTTGGTTCTCAAACTCTTCTATTCTTAAATAATTTGGTTCAAAAACAGAAGCATTCAGCAAAATTTTTTTCCATTCTTTATTTTTGTGTGTGTGCATTTTTGAGATAAGGTCTCACTATGTAGTCCAGGCAGGCCATGAACTTAGAATGATCCCCCTGCCTCAGCCTCCTAAGTGTTGGGATTACAGGCTTGTGCTTTGTTTCCGCCACACCTGGCTTTGTTTCCATTCTTGAACTCTGCAATGGTGTGAAAAACACAAGCACTGCGATCTTTCCTGCTAGCTCAAGAACACAACAGTCTACCACAGAATCATAGAAAGAATTAAGTTTGTGAAGTGAGAGACCAGTGTAACTGAAATAATCAGTGATTTGTTTATTTCCTTCTCTAATTTATAAAAAATCCATAGTAGTTTAGGAAATATTCCTTTTGCCTAAAAAGGTAAAAGCCATATGTTACCTTAGATAATACCTTTGCATTTCAAAACATTATGTAATTTTGCAGAGAGTTTACATTTGTATGCATATAATCTGTGGTCACAGTAAGGGAATTTTCCTTTATTATCTCATGTTTGACTAAACCTGTCCATTTCATTCAGGCTTTCTTGTGTCTTAGCCTGGTGAGAACTCTGTACTAATTCAGCAGCAAGATAGTATTGAAGGTTTTTCAAGCCTACTGAGATTCCCTCCTAATGTATTTTGAGAATGACACTTTGAATTTATCTTTAAAGTTCAATTAAAATGTTTTTTAGGTCTTTGGTTGTTAAATTCAGGGCCTTGCACATTCTAGGCAAGCATACTACCACTGAGCAATAATTTCAGCTCTAAAATTTTGAAGGTGTACCATATGATATTTTAATACACATACACATATAAAATGATTACTGTAGTGAAATAAATGAACATATCCATTTCCTTATATAGGTACCTTTATTTTCTGGTAAGGATGCCTGAAATCTATTATTTTCATAAATTTCTAGCATTAGATATAATATTGTTAACTCTATTAATGTGCTATACATTTTGTCTTTAGACTTATGCATCTTACATAACTATAACTTTACATCATTTGGCCAACATCTCTCCACTCCATTTCTCACACTCCTGGTAACCTCCATATACTCTTTTTGAACATATTGACTTCTTTCAGATTCCAGAAATGAGTGGCATAGTATTTTATTCTGTGTTTACCTTATTTCACTCAGTATAATATTCCCAAGAGTATATATCTTAGAAAGTTGTAAGAGATGGCTTTTATCTAAATCTGATAAAAGCCATCTTTGAAAAACCAACAGCCAATATCATACTAAACGGACAAAAACTAAAAGCTACTCTAGAATCAGAAGCAAGACAAGGATGTCCACTGGCTCCACTCTTAGCATAGTTCTGGAAAACTTAGCCAGAGCAATTAGAGAAGGGAAAGAAATAAAAGGAATAAAGACAGGAAAGGCAGAAGTTAAATGATCATTACTTGCAGGTGACATGATATTCTATATAGAAGACCAAAAAAACTGTTCTAAAAGAGTACTAGACTGGTAAGGAAATTTAACAGTGTAACTGGACCAAATCAACACTCAAAAAATCAATACTGTTCCTGTATATAAATAAAAATCCCACTGAGAGAGAAATTAGGGAAATAGCAAGTTTTACAATAGCATCAAAAAAAATGAAATACTTAGTAATCAATCTAACAAAGGATGTAAAAAATTTCTTCATTAAAAACTCTAACACTTTGAAACAGGAGATTGAAGATGATATGGAAAAAAATGGAAAGATATCCCTTGTTCTTGGGTAGGAACAACTAATATAGTGAAAATGGCCATACTTCCAAAATTGTTATGCAAATTAAATGCAATACCAATCAAAGTTCCAACAGCCTATCTCACAGATTTAGAGAAAATGCTCTTAAAATTCATTTGGAACCAGAAGAGACCTAGAATAGCAAAGAAAATTCTGGGAAACAAAGGCAAATGAGGGAGCATCATATTTCCTTGACTTAATTTTGTACGACAAAGGTACAATGATAAAAACCATTTGGTACAAGCAAAAAAAAAAAAAAAAAAAAAAGACTTGAAGATCAGTGGGACAGATTAGAAAATGCAGAAATGACTTGAGACATACTCAGTCACCCTATCTTTGACAAAGTTGCCAAATACATTCACTGGAAGAAGGATAGCCTCCTTAATAAATGGTGCTGCAAAAATTGGCTTTGCACTTTGCTGAAGATTAAAGTTGGACCCATATCTTTCACCATGCATTAAACTAAACTTGAAATAGATTAAATTTCTAATTATTAAAACAGAAATATTTAATCTGTTGGAAAATATAATTGCTAAGTCTTTTAAAGATATGGCTGTGGGCAAAGACTTCATGAGTAAAACCTTGATCACATAGGAAGTATTGCAAACAACGAACAACTGGAATCTCTTCTTAAAAAGCTTTTGCACAGCAAGAGAAACCATTGAGTCAAGAGACAACCTTCAATCTGGGAAAAAAGTTTTTGCTGCTGTTACTCAGACAAAAGAATACTACCAAGAACATACAAAGAACTAAACAAACCTCAGACCACCTAAATTTTAGCGCTCCAATCCAAAAACAAGCATCTGAGATGAATACAAACTTCTCAGATGAAGAAATACAAACAGCAAACAAATACATGATGAAATATTCAATATCACTAGCCATTCAAGAGATGCAAATTAAAACAACACTGAGATTCCATCTCACTCCAGAAAGAATGATTATAATAACAAAATCAACCAGACTGCGGCTGCTGGGATCCAGGTAAAGAGCACCCATGGGAAGGCCCAGAGAATGGCCCTCCCCACTGTGGTTGCTGGGATACAGGTGAACTTTCTGGGAAGACACAGAGAAATGGGAGACCATCAATCATACAGTAGGGCCTCCAGCCAGGGTGCACAGGATGGACAGACAGGACTCACAGCATGAAATGGTGAGAAGTAACAGTCAGAGTATGAGCTCACAGGTGGTAAATTAGGTGAACCAGCATTGTCCTTGGGAACAAAGACATACAGAATTGATGCAGGCAGGTGGTACTTCCTCTTTTTTATTTATTTTCTGTCTTTTCTTTGTTCGTATTTTTTCTCTTTTTACAGAAATGTATTCCCATTCCCCAAACCCAGAGAACAAGCTCATATAATCCCTTAGTTACTCCTTCGTTCTTTCTCTTCTGCCCTCTTCTCTAGTTTCCCAAAGCATGTGTCACCATCCTTTATCCTCCAGCCTGGTTTCTACTTTCTTTTTAGGTATCTTTGTTTTATCCACTATTTTTCTTAAATTTCCCCACCACAGGGTAAAACCAGTCCACCAAGGTGAAACACTTTGCATACAAGCTCCCAATTCATGATCTGTTCCGTAATATAATTGTAGATTTTGTTCCTATGGTTAAAGGTATGAAATTAATAGTTACCATAGATTGTTAGTTTCTAAGCTACACTTGGCACTATAGTTAGTTCTAATTCTACTACTTTAGCTTGGTGATCATGTCTGATGCAATCAATTGTTCTCATTTCTGTAACAGTACTGGGAAGTTCTGGGGTAATGACCTCACCGTACCCCAGCACCAAAGGACTGGAGACTGGGCCAAACAGATACCAAAATCTTAACCTTAATTAATTGGAAAGGTAGGATCTTCAGAGAGACAAAAACCAAGAACCTCCTACATACAGAAAACATCCCTGAAGAACAAATTTTATCTAGAAAGGCCTTAATACAAGATATAAAGCTACTTAATACAAAAACTTACAAGGATCAACACACAGGAAAAAAAATTTTAAATTGAAATATAAAATGAGAAGATGCAGAAAGAAAGTGCAACCTCAGACTTCAAGCCCATCCAGAACAAGTCAAGGAGACAATGAGAAAGAGGAAAATGGAAGATGTACCTGAAATTTCTGAAATGATAGCAACCAAAGAAATGAACTAATTCATAAAGATATAGTAGAATTCAGACCAGAAATAATCTCTCAGATAGATAAAAGAAAAGAAATGTCAACATTTCTAAAGGAATTGCTCAGCAAATGTAGAGTAGAGATAAATAAAAAAAAAAGATGATAATAGGAAGAGGATGGAAGCCATGAATGATCAATATAGGAAGAAAACAGAATGCATGAAACAGGTTCAATGAGATATCCAGTAAATGAAAAATTCCATTGGAAGCTCCTTGATTGAAAATAAAGATAGACTTTCAGACCTTGAAGACAAGATCTTGGCTAGTGATCATGAAAGGGAAGAACTCTTGAAATTAACAAAATATCAGGAAATAACAATTCAAAAACTGCAAGACAATGGAAAGAAAAATGATATAAAAATAATTTCTGTTAATGGAAAAGCAGGAGTCAACACAAATAATGCAAATAAAAAACGATTTACAAATAATAGCAGAAAATTAACCAAGCATGGGAAGAGAATCTGACATATAGTAACTGAGGCATAGAACGCCAATTAGCCATAACTGAAATAAATCTACACCAAGACACAATAATAAAGATCTCAGAAATTCAGCATAAGAGCACAGTAATAAAAGCTATTAGAGAATAAAACAGATCACCTGTAAAGGAAAGCTCATCAGAATCATGGCCAACTTCTCAACACAAATCCTCAAGTCAAGAAGAGCTTGGAGTGTAGTATTTCAAATCCTGAGAGAAAACAACTTCCAACCCAGATTGATGTGCTCTACCGAAATCTTTGAAAATTAATGGATAAATAAGATACTTTCGCTAAAAAAAACAACTAAAGAAATTCATGACTGCCAAACCAACACTAGAAAGAGTACTGAAAGATATTCTAGACAGAGATAAAAATGTCCACAAGTCCAAGAAGAACAGAAAGAAACCATCAAACAGGGCAAGGAATTAGCAGAGGGAAAAAGTAGGCAACCAAAACCAGGAAAACAACGTGACAAAGATAAGCTGATATATATCAGTTACAAACATCAATGTAAATGTTCTCACCAATCAAAGGAAATAGACTGGCAGAATGGAGCAAGAAACAAAATCCAACAACATGCTTTATACAAGAAACATATCTAATTCAAAAAGAAATTCATAGCCTGAAAGTCAAAGGATGGAAGACAATATTCCATGCAATAGGAACCCTGAAAAAAGCAGGGATGTCTATTCTGTTTGCAGACAAGGTAAACTTCAAACCAAGAATGATCAAAAGAGATATAGAAGATCGCTGCATACTTGTTAGTAGAAAACTTCAAGACAAGGAGACAACACTCATAAATATTATGCCACAAATATAGGAGCACCCAACTACAAAGACAAATATTAATAGACATGAAAAATCAAATGAGCAGTAAGACAAGTGTAACCCGGGAACTTAATAACCCACTGTCAAAAATAGCTAGATCAATGAGACAAAAAATCAGCAAAGAAATATCAGAACTGAGTCTAACTTGTGAAAAAATGGATTTAGTAGATGTTTACAGATTGTTCCACCCAACAACATCAGAATACACATTCTTCTTAAATGCACATGGGACATTCTCTAAAATAGGCCATATATTTTGCCATAGGACAAGCTTAAGTAAAATGCAAAGGAATTGAAGTTATTCCATGTATATTAATGAAACAGTGCAATGAATTTGGAAATCAATGGCAAAACAAGCTGCAAAAACCTATAAACTCATGGAAATTAACACTCCCCTGAACAACTAAGGGTCACAGACAAAATTAAAGAAGAAAGTAACAATATCTAAAATTAAACAGAAATGCAGATACACATATCAGAACCTGTGGGATGCAATGAAAGTAGTTCTAAGAGGGGAATTTATAGCAGTGAATTCTCACATCAGGAAAACAGGATGGACACAAAGCAATCTAATTTTGCATCACAAACTTCTAGAAAAAGAAGAGCAAGTCAAGCCCAAAGCTCACTCAAGGGAGGAAATTATAAAGATCACAACAGAAATTAATGTGATTGAGACTAAGAAAATAATACAAAGAATTAAAGAATTGAAGAGTTGGTTCTTTGAAAGAATAAACAGAATTGATAAACTCTTAGCCAATATTGTTTTAAAAAGGAAAGAAAAAACTCAAATACATGTAATGAGAAATGAAAAGAGTGAAATTATTACATATCCTGTGGAAATTCAGAAGATCATCAATACCTACTTTGAAAATGTTTACTATCATATGATGGAAAACACAGAACAAATGGACAGATTTCTACATATGTATACAGCTCACCAAAGCTTAATCAAGAAGATATAAAAATTCTGATAACCCAATATCAGTCAATGGAATTGAAAAGGTAATTAAAAACTTATGAAAAAAGAAAATCCCAGGTCCTGCTGGATTTTCTGCTCAGTTCTACAAGAAAGAGTGGAGTTAATAGCAATACTCCTCAAATTCATTAACGAACTTGAAAGAGATGCAGTATTCCCCAACTCATTCCTGGAGGCATGTATTACCTTGATACCAAAATCAGAGAAAAATCCAACCAAAAAAGGGAACCACAGGTAAATCACTCTAATGAACATAGATTTAAAAATTCTCAATGAAATACTAGCAAACAGAATGCAACAAATCATCCAGAAAATTATATACCATGATCAAGTGGGATTCATCCTAGGAATGCATAGATGGTTCAACATACATGTCAATAAATATAACACACCATATCAACAGAGCCAAAGACAAAAATCACATTGTCATCTCAACATGTGCAGAAAAAGCTTTGTGACGAAGTCCAAACTCAACAGAAAAGTGAAATTGATGGTCTTTATCTCAATCTGATAATAGCCGTCTATGACAAACCAACAGCCATCATCTTACTAAATGGACAGAAGGGGAAAGATTTTACTCTAAATTCAGTAACAATGCAAAGATGTCCACTGTCACCACTCCTACTCAATATAGTTCTGAAAATACTAGCCAAAGCAATTAGTCAAGAGAGAAAAATAAAAGGAATAAGGATAGAAAAGCAATAAGTTAAATTATCATCATTTGCAGATGACATGTTATTTTACATAGAAACCCCCAAAACTCGACCCAAAGTCTTCCAGATTTAATAATCAAATACAGAAGCATAGCTGGATACATAGTCAATACTCAAAAATCAATTGTATTTCTGTACAGAAACAATGAAGTCACTGAGAGAGGAATTAGGGAAACCATCTGCTTCAAAATAGCATTAAAAATGAAATACTTGGGAAATCAATCTAACAAAGGAGATAAAAGATCTATACAATGAAAATCACAGTACTCTGAAAAAAGAGATTAAGGAACTATCAGAGAATGGAAAGATATCCCTTGCTCATGGATAGGAAGAACTATCATAGTAAAAATGGCCATACCTCCAAAATTGTTATAGAGATTTAATGGAATCCTGATTAAAAATACCATTATCACACCTCACAGAATTAGAGAAAACAGTTCTAAAATGTATCTGGAAAAAAAATGTATCTGGAAGCAGAAGAGACCTAGAATTACAAAGGCAATCCTGGGCAACAAAGGCAAGGTAGGAGGCATCACAATCCTTTACTTGAAATTATACTGCAAAGCTGCTGTAATAAAATCAATATAGTATTGGTAAAAAAAGAAAAAACAAACAGCCAAGGACCAGAGAGGCAGATTAGAAGATGCAGACGTAGCTAGAAACACACTTGGCCACCTTATCTTTGTCATAGGGATCAAACATATTCACTGGAAGAAAGATAACCTCCTTAATAAATGTTGTTGGATAAACTGGCTCTCTACATGCAAAAAACTAAAACTAGACCCATGTTTAGCACCATGGAGTATACTAAAGTCAAAATGGATTAAGGGCGTAAATATTAAAACAGAAACTCTACATCTACTTGAAGAGAAAGTAGGTAAAAGTCTTGAAGACATAGGTTTAAGTAGAGATTTCAAGAACAAAACCCAGACTGCATGGGAAATATTTCAAAAAATCATCAGTTAGGGTCTTGTCTGATTAAAAAGCTTTGAAACAGCAAAAAAAAAAAAAATTACTGATAAAGTGAAAAGACAACCCATAGAGTGTGAAAAAATTTTAGCCACTTGTCCCTCAGACAAAGGACTTCTATCTAGAACACATAAAGTAACTGAAAACAATGAGACCACCAAAACTCAAAGACCCAATACAGAAATGGGCATTGGAGATGAATACACACTTCTCAAATGAATAAATACAGATGGCAAATAAATATACAAAAAAGTTCACCATTACTGGTCATTGAATAGATAAAACAACACTGAGCGTCCATCTCACTCCAGAAAGATTGGATACTCAACCAATAAGAAATTCTGGAGGGGCTGTGGGAAAAAAGGAACCCTTTTTCACTGTTAGTGTAGACTGGTACAAACCATAGCTGTAGAAATCAGTTTCAAGATTCCTAGAAAAAACTATGATTAGAGGTCCCATTCCACTCAGTTATTTCCCTTCTGGGTATCTTCCCAGAAGAATTAAAACATCATACCAGAGCAATATATTCACACCTTGGTTTACAGCAGCACAGTTTTTAATAGCTAAATCTTGGAAACAGCCCAAATGCCCATTAACTGAGGAATGGATTTAAAAGTTGTGGTCTTCTTCCGGGAAGATGGCGACCAGGTGAGCAGCAAAGGAGCGATCCTCCTTGGTAAACACCACCAGCTCGAGACAGACTTGGCGAGCGTGAATGCCAGGACCTCGGCTGGGAAGTTCAAACTGAACGTGTTTCTCTGAGCTGCCGGGGGAGATGCAGTAGGGCGGCCCAAACTGCCGTGGCGAGATGCGGGAAAGCCCCAAACGCTGGGCACCAGAGACGCTCCGTGCGGGGAGGGGGCTTAGCTGGGTCCGAGCGCCCTGGGGGCACAGCCAGGTCGATCCCTCCCGCCTCCTGAACCGGCACAGCTTTCCAGCGATTCCCGTCAGAAATCGGCTTTTTAGCAGCGGCAACGCCCGGCAGTCTCAGATTTAGCGTGCATTGGGCAGGCTACACAGCCTAGGAGCGGAGCATCCCGCTCCCTCCCCCAGACCCGGAGAGCGCAAAGAAGCAGAAGTGGCTGCGAGCAGCGGATCAAGAGCATAG
>PVLD010033311.1:0-13784 GCA_004027595.1 Dinomys branickii
ACTAAATTTGCATGTCTGTATATGGGTCCATACATCTACAATTCGAAGATATCAATGGATAAAACAACAACTACTGTTGAGACCATATCACCTTGTCTATAGATTAGTTGTGATTGTACTATTTTCTATGATAATTGGTGTCTGTTTGTCAATATGTTTTTGTACTTTTATGTTTCTAAAATAAAAAAAAAAAAAGAAATAAATCAGACTCACATGCATAAACACCATATTGTCTCCCTGATGTGAGAAACTGAAAGAGTAACACTTAACTATACATTAGACATTGTATAATGGGAAGAAATTATTAAGGCTGTGGTGCTATAAAAAGAGAAACTAGGGTTGGGGAAAGGAAAAAGGAAGGAAAGGGAAAGAAAAGGAAACACATAATACAAGACAGTTATATTGCTAGTATTTTTTAGTTCAGTGAAAGGAAAGATTTGTGCTAATATCACCTGGAGAATTTTTTATGCCTGTATTTTGTACTCTGAGTAACTATTTTGAGGATAACAATACTCTATGTATTAACTATTATTATTCTGCTGTTATTTTGTTTTGAAACTTTATTTTTTCCCATAAAATATGAAAATGAAGCACTAATATATTCACCCTAAGAAACAAATCTATTTCAGTTACCAACAATATGTAGCAAATCACCCTAAAATGCGATGCAGATGAGTCCCTGTGATGAGTTGACTTATGATGTTTTGATCTTTTTATCATGCTGAAGTAACAGAGGCTAAGGAATAGCTACACCTCATATCTTGAGTTGGGCCCCCTCCAAGGCCACAGGTACATGGTACATGCACTGCAAGATGCTGAGCAGGAAGCAGGAAGCCCTGGCTTCCAGTCGGGCTCTCAATCACACCAACACTGTACATTGTGTTGTGTTCCTAAGCCGTGATGTCTGGCAGGTTAAGCATGTTCAATGTATCTTCATTATTTTTAAATTAACAATGGGTTTACTGGGATAAAACCCCACTGTAAGTAGAGAAGCATCTTGTTTAATCAGTTTGTCTATGATTTTGTGTGTCGGCAGCTGAGGAGGGATGGCTCTTGGCTCTGCTGTGGCTGGAGATACACATCAGCTGGCACCGCAGTCAGCTGAAAGCTCCACCAGCCCGACAGCCAGGGCAGACGGTGCGCGAGGCCAACATTTTATGCCGCCTGTGGATGGGAGCATTTTCGCCCTAGTATTCAGTATTATTATATTAGTATTATGTATTATTATCTCTAGCATTATTATTATTAGGATTATCTCCCAGTATTTAGTCACAGGTTAGAGGGATTCCTTTTACAGTGGCTGACTCCCATGTGAGTAGGCATCCCAAGGTACCAAATGGAGATTCCACTACATAGCCTGGGAAGTCACAGATAGGCACGATGATTAAGCTTGTTCTTAGAAAGACATGGTTACGGGGAGCAGAGATAACCATGGATGTGGGCATGGAACTTGGTTTTTAATAGGAGATGTATCAATGATTTTCTGGCACATTTTAAATCTAGCCTAACATCTAATAAGTGGAATTTGAGCTCAGGTATTCTTACTCTACTGCCAGTACTCATAACCGCTGTGCATATTATGCTTTACTTTAAAAAAAAAGTGAAAATCTTCCTCTGCATTTTCTTTAGCCATTACTAAGAAAAAACTAAAATCAGGCAGAATATTAAATCACACACACACATACACAAATATTAGTTACAAAATCTTTACAAAATCTATACTAGTGGGTAGTCAGTCCTAAGGCATTTGCAAATAATGTGAGGTATTTCTGGCTTCTCTGTGGTTGGTGCTCTACGAATACTCCAACTGTTTCTCTTCTCTTTTTAGGATCTTCCCTATTCTTGTCCTCCTCTCGGACCAAGTGATCTGTGGCTCACTGTACAGGGTCTGTTCCCTTTCCTGAGTGTTCTGTTAAGTATTCACCCTCCGTGGATGCAAAATGTGTGTGTCTTACCTCCTCAATGCAACTACATCTGAAAAAGGATTAAAGGAAAGAATCTAAGGGTGAGTTTCTAAACTAATGTGGTTAAGAGTAGAAAATTTTTAAATTGCACACCCTTGAAAGATTTTCTTAATGTCTTATTTTTGTCACATATAAAATGAACAAATTTTGCATTAGCCATGAACTAAGATTTTCTTGACCCAAATATTCCACACTTGAACTCTTTATGCAGGTAATGTGGAGATACCATGGTAACACAAATTCTCTAAGGGCTTCCAGAAGGATTCTCAAGTTCCTTAGGTTCTGTCACAGCGGTGTGTCAACCCTCGGAGACAAAAATGGCTCAGAGAAAAGCCATCACAGGGGCACTTTTCTCATGGTTCATTTCAGATTATTCAGCTCTTAGCAACAGGTCAGCTCAGGGATCTCTGTATTGCCTAGTGAACAACTTCTTTGTGTTCCTAATAGTGACCGTTATTTAGAACATAAAAGCATAATTTTCCCATCAAATTGGATACCTATTATTCCAATGTTCTTTCTGTTTCAGAGGGGATATATCTTATCTTTCATTATTTTAATTTTGGAGACAAGAGAATTGAGGTCTGATTTAATCTAGTTTTACATTTGATGAAAGAAAAGACATCATTAACTTTCCTTACATTTTTATAGAATGAGTTTTGAATTATATGACCACTTCTAAAGGACATCTGTGGCATATGCTAAGATCTAATGCTACAATAAAAATGGATATGTTAGAAGATAATGTTACAATGAAAATGGATATATGAAAGATAATGTTAAAATTGAAAGGACTGTATTTACCATTTACTTAGCACCTGAAAGAACTAGGTTCTCAGCTATGTACTTTTCATACAAAACTCTGAAAGGCAAATAAGAAATAACAAGGCCTGAATTTTCACTTAGATCTGTCTGACTTTACAGCCCAAGGCTGCACAAAGAAAATACCCTTTTTAAGTAGACATTGGAGATAATATTACAGATTGTGATTATTCCGGGGGTGTGTCTGTGAGTCATGTATTATATTTCAGAAGTCCTGGTGACATTGGCCAGTTGGCAAAGAATTGAATTACTCTTTAGTCAAAGTTAATGGAGTGCCCTGTCTTTGCTCTGTATTTTGATCACTAACTTTAAATATGTGCTGGGCATGATGGCACACACCTATAATCCAAGCACTTGGGAGGCTGAGGCAGGAGGATTGCTGTGAGTTCAAGGCCAACCTGGGTTACAAAGTGAATTCTAGACCAGCCTGAACTGAAGAGTTCAAAACAGTGAAACCCAGTTTGAAAAAGACAAAAGCAAACTAATAACTTTAAATACATGCCCTACATGTCTTGGGACTGCAAATGAATGTGTCCAGATCCCCTGTGGGTACAAGATACAGGAAGAACTGGTTGCTTGAATCTGCTAACTGTTAATAAATTCATACCAATCTTAGTCTCCTCTGTAAATAAACACATTTTTCAGGCCTTCTGCAGAGAGTAAGTGGTATTTTGGTGGTCATTCTAGAAGAGAATGAATGTTAAAATGGAGGGAACTGAAAGACATCAAGCAAACAAACATCTCCAAAGGCTTCTGGGAAAAATGGTGCATATTCATTCTCTGATTTGCATGGAGCCAGAGAAGCCAAGTCTAGACACTCCCTTGGAACAACTGTTAGCAACAGAAGTAAAAGCACCACCATAGCCAAACCTACAAGACATTTTTGGAAATAGAAATCTGATGAAAGTCAACCTTTAGAATTACCACAAGAGTAAATTAAAATTAAACCTTGAATCTAAACTATGACAGGTATTTACATGTTAACTTTAAAACCCTGAACCCTAACCAATAGCCAATAGTAAGCTAAACACAGGCATCCTTGCTCAGGGAATTTAACCCTCAAGCAAACCTGCTAGCAACTCTTTGGTGTGATACCAAGAAGACAGTGAAAAAGATCATTGAAATTATGAGTACTACTATGCAAATAACCAACAAATAAAAAACTTGACAACTATTTTGAAACATTAGTTATTTAAAACCAATATGCAAGGTAAATCCTCATAGTTTTTGTCAAGAGAAAAAATAAATCAGAAACGAAATAGAGAAACATGGGATAGAAGGAAGGCATCCACCACGAGCATTAAATTGATTCCTAATCAATCAGAAACCACAATAAAATATTTTTTCTACATACACTTAACAAAACTGTAATTCAGGTTTTGAGCCCTTAGATATGTGAACGTGCACAACAAGTTAAGAAGAAAGTATAACAGCTTCATCCAGGGTGGGAAAACGACAAAGAAGGAGGAAGAGGGAAGCCTTGATTCCTGCCCTGGTCTTCTGTTCTCCCAAAGCGAACCAAGTAGACTTGGTTCACTCCAAGGTACTGTCCAAGATATCTAGCTAGCAAAGTCACTCTCCAAGTTCTCTCTCAAAGATATCGAGAATAATTAATGAGTGTTTCTTGAAAACACAGCAAACTAGAGAAAAGCTTCCAACTTTGGAATTTCTGTGTAACTCCTGATTGAAAAGGCAAATCTTTCCCTAAAACTCCTCCTGAGGGCATCTGTGAAACTGAAGGAGTGGGAGGAATGTGGGAAGCTGGGGCCGCAGAAGCAAAGCCTTGTGGGTGGCGTTGCCAGATGCTAGCTGAGGTGAAAGGGACCGGCACAGAGTTGAAGAATGCTGAGAATGGCTAAAAGCAAAATCCAAGGTGAACATTAGTGTAACTACACCAAAAAGCACTGGCCAGTAAGGCACAGGGGCTGACTGTACATAGGGGTAGCTTTTGTGTGTAACTAAAATATGGAAGAATAACATGCAAATCTTGATATGGAATCAGGAAGCTAAAAAAGGGGTTGCCTCGCATAAGAAAAGTGAAAGTATATTTGCCAGATGTGAAGCACAAACTCTACTGGAGAAAAACACTTTCTTGTAGATTTCTATTTGTTTTTACAGTACGTGGTTTCTCTGGCTGTAAAGCAACATAGCTGAGAACTACTTCAGAAAGTCTCAAGAACAATGAGATAATTGTGTTTCTAATGAGGGTTGAGTGGGATTGATGTCAATGTGTCTGTTACTGCAACAATTTTCAAAATTTAAATAAATGTACATACATGTAGGTGATAGAACTGAGAATCTAGAAATAGAGCCATATATTTGTGATCCCTTGATAGTTTTAACAATGGTGACAATGTAATTCAGTGAAGGACAGAAGCATCTTTTCAATAGATGGTACTGGAATGACTAAATATCCACCTGCAAAACAGTGAAATAGGACTTCATACCACATGTAAAATTATCATAAAATGGATGATAAACATAAATGTAAGCACTAAAATTATAGAACTCTTGGAAGAACACATAGGAGTATGTCTTTGTGACTGTGTGTCACATACAGTCTTCTTAGACAAGACATCAGAAGCACAGGAGACAAAGGCAAAAATAAATACATTAAATTTTATCAAAATTAAAACCTTTTCTTCATTAAAAGATGCTGTTAAGAAAATGAGAAAGACAACCCAAAGAATGGAAGAGAATTTGAAATATTGTGTATCCGATACATTATATCTTGTGTGTTACACCTTCAAACAAAAGACAGACAATAGGAAGTAGAGACACAAGAGGACAGCTGCCTCAGTGCTTCCTGCTCCCGGCACCTTTGCCTTCTTCATGGCTGGGGACTCCCGCAGAAAGACCACATCTGTGTTCTAGCCTGGACTGACATAACGACTGGGTCTTCATATCCTGGGGGCTGCATTTGGGAAGGTTGTAGGATGAAAGTGAAAGTAAAAACCTATCGAACAAGTTATTCATTTAGAACCCTTCTCTCAAATGCTCTATTTACCTGGACCCAGGGTTCTAAACTAAGAAAACTCAAATACGATAACTCTGTCCTTACACCTGGAAAAGTCTAGTTGAAAAAGATGATGAGGTCATAGTGATGCGCTGCCATACTAACTGAACATTTTACGTGAGTGCCTGGCCTATGTGTATTTTTGATAGAGTGAACATAAACATCCACTAGAATTCATGTTAGACCAGGCGATCCGCTGTGAGCATAGGTGCTTTTCCACCTCCGACCATGGCAGTTTGTATACACCCATGTATGGTATAGTATAGTCTGAGGCAGCTATATCTCTTCCCAAGGCGAGAGTCCAGGGGTATAGACAAACCCAGGAGTACAGTTATTATCACAGGGAAGATGACTGATGGAGTGGTAGGGCAACGGAGACGAGGGAGGAGAAAACTGAAAGATCAAATGGGCCATCACTGAGTAACTGAGTAACATGTGAAGGTACTGTTATGTAGGACAGCATCCAGAGCTAATTCCCTTCTATGTTCTCTATAATTTTGTATTTCCTCAGTCGTTTTTGTATTAACAGAAGTGAAGACAACTTTATATTATACAGCATCCAGTGCAAATTCCCTACTATCTTCTCTATAATTTGGTATTTCCTTTCATGTTTATGTGTTAACTAATGTGAAGATAACATTATGTAATACAGCATCCAGTGCTAATTCCCTACTGTAATCTGTATAATTTTGTATTTTCGGTATTGTTTGTGGCTTATTCTGGTTCATATGTCTCCATTCTTTTGTCTTTAAAATAAAAATAAAAAAAAATTAATGTTAGAAAGCAATATGAAATGATATGTGAAGTAGTAGTTTTCAATTTTGTAGAAAAATGCCTAATCTATCCAACAATAAATCTAGATAACCATCAATCAACAAACTCTCAGTGATTATTTCTAGGTGGCAGGATTATACATGTTTTTAATTTTATTATTGTTTTCATGTTTAGCATTTTGAAAATATTGTGAGGAATATACAGTGCTTATACAATTTTTTAAAAATAGAATATCGTGTTAAATGAGCTAAAGCATTTTCTAGCTCCAAGGGGCACATTACCAAGAGTCATTCTTCTCTGGGGACTCTGCGGGAGATGAGCCTCATTCTGGGGCTGAGTTAGAAAATTTGAGGACTTCTCTAGGCTCAAAACTTGGTAAATTTGGGACTATTCTTCAGAAAGCAAAGACAGCAGGCAGAAGGATGGCTCTTAATAGGAAGGGAACCCCAATGCAAAATTGTGAGTGCTAAGTAAATAACAGAACAATTATTGGCTACATTGCATTATTTTCCTAATATTACAAAAATGGTAGCACCACAATATAGAGACTAACAATGTTCCAATAGGAAACAGCAAAGATGGCTAGCAGGGGGTACTATTATTCCAAATTGCACAGCCCCAGGAGCTCTAAAACACAGAACACAAATTGTAGCTGTACATGTCACAAGAGATAGACTTGGCATCACTAACATTCAAAATTATCTTGTCACTATCCATCTAGACAAGTCTTTCCACCTCTCTAAATATCACCTCATTTCTGAATGGGAGAAATAATTTCTATAAGCTTATGTAATTAACTGAGAAATTACATGACGTGTGTAACAAGTACCAACCCCTTTCTCCATTCCTTATCTACTCTGCAAAGTCATTTCTCTGTATTTTTCTGAAACGCTGTTGTTTCAAACCTAACTACAGCAATAACGCGCTCACAGTGATATAGTACTGATTCTAACCTCTTCTGTCACTGAGAGCTGATGAAGAAGTTACCCTGTGCATTTAATTTTCATAGCTGCATGGATTTTGACAACCGCTTGTCTGCATCGCCCCGTTTTAATGACTTATCTTCATGTAGACATTCTTTTGTTCCTATGATAAAACCAAACCACTTTCAGAAAACAATGGGAAAATTGTCTAATTATGACAGTCTTCCACATACAGGCCCACAATACAATTTGAACACTTTCAGAATGTTAACTATGGTGTATGAAAAACAACATGAAATTTGAAGATCAGATTTAATTCTTTCATTGTTGAAATATATCATCTCATCTATGATCACATTTATTTTTTGTCTTGGATACCTACCATGTTTTTGAGTGAAGATAAGACCCTATCAAAAGAACTGTGTCCCTGTGTTTTAAATCTGATGGTCCTACAAGGAAGGAATACCATATTAACACACACACACACACACACACACACACACACACTCCTCTGAAGAATGCTGAAACATGTTGCTAATCATGAATCAGTCATCCTTCCCATCTCTGTAGTGTCTCACAGTCATGAAGATCCTCCAGTGCCACAAAATGAAGGTGATGAAGAATGTGAAATCCCTACAGACTCATAAGCCTTGGAAATTTTACACGAGGTAAGAGTTCCTTTCCATAATAACTTTCTTTATATTGTGTTTCTCCTGCCTATTATTTCATGACTCATCCCATAATAAGCAGTAGAGGCTATCTCCAGAAGAAGGCAGCATAAGCATTTGCTTTTTGACCTGATTTGGGGTCCTTTGATAGGTGGAACCCTGTTATTCTGGCCAATGAAACTGAAGCCACCCTCATCTGAATCAGGGTACCAGTGACAAGTTGGTGGCAATCATGCTGCCCTCACACGTATTTCCTCCCGTACTTCCTTGTGTCAGTATGTAACATAATTATCTTGAGTTTCCAGTTCTGGCAAAAACAAATGAGATGAACAAACACCAGAGAGAATGAGAAAACAGATAAGGTCGGACACTTTATCTCTGGCTATATACTTTTATGTATCAGTCTATGAAATTTTGTCATTTCAAGTAAGATATAGACCGTCATCCAAAATGCCAAGCATTAGAGAGTGCTTTAATCTTCCTAAAGAATACTTTGCTAAGCAACAGAAGCGAGAGGAGCGCAGGCCATGCAGAGTAGAATGGGATGAGAATGGAGGGGCTGGGATGTCTTTAAACTCGTCCACGTTTGTGGTCCCAGTGCTCACCTGTGCAGGCCTCCCCATCTCTGCATAGCGCGCGTAGGTGAGTGAGGCTGCTCCAGACTTGGTGTTTAGAGAGAAGAGAGCTCAGCGGGTTACTGATTGGGGAAATTTTAAGAGGTAAGATTTCAGCCACTTAGAAATTAAAGGTTGCAAAAACCATAGAGAACTCAGCAAGGTGTTCTTTAAAGTTGGCTCACAGGGAAGGAATTCGATGATTACATTCTTTCCCTTGTTCTAGTCTTTCCATAAAGTTTGCATCTCCAACATGGAGAGAGCCAGGATTAGCTTAATAAACTGAGCTTTGAGAGACAGTCTCTTTATTTAGGTGAAGGAATAATTTTTACCTCACTAATTTGCATGTCCCTTCCTGAAACGATGTAGACTAAAGTCACTGTGGAAAACAATGATATAATAGTCACCCCAGTACTTTTCAAATTAATCACTAGAAAGAAAATAATCAGTATCAGCTTTCCATGCTAAAAGTGTAATGTAAAGAATGATGGTCATGCGCCCTCCTCTGTAACCAGCTGCCGCTACTTTACCTATTTTGCGGGATTTATGGCCTGCATGTTTCACTGTGGCTGTGGTTATCCCAGCTTTTCCCCTGTGGCTTTTTAGCAATGTATATTTTAGAGATTTTTGTACTTGATTCTCTTTCTATTCCATGCTGTGAATCCAGAATCAATAATTCCCTTCTACTTCAGTTACTTATGAGTGTGCAAGCTTAGCAAGTCAACACCTGAAAGAAAGTTTATTGTGGTTAAGGAAGAATTTTAATACAGACGGAAATGGGACCCTCAGAAGAAAAGGCCTGCTTGTGTGCTGAATGGTGGTGGCGTCCGGCCCTTCCTAACCCTCTTTGATGAAAATCTGCCCCTCATTCTACCCAGTGTGACCCTTGCACACGTCTCATCTTTCTTCTAACTTAGGCTAAGGAATGATGACCTCATTCTCTCCAGGGTCTGCTCTTTTTTTTTTTTTTTTTTTTGCGGTACTGGGGATCGAACTCAGGACCCTGCACTTGCTAGGCAAGCGCTTATTCCACTGAGCTATATCCCCAGCCCTAGGGTCTCCTCTTAAATGGAGAAAATAAAATAAAATCTTACACTGGTGCCTAACCCTGCGGAGCTCAGGAAGACAGCGCACAGCACCCGGGAATGGACAGCAGGTCACACATTACCATTATTGTAGAAAGCTATGAGAGTCTTTCTTTGTGTTGCATTACACCAACTTTCAAAGCCCAGTAATGTTCTGGATTATTATTACAACAAACATTGTTTAGATCAAAGGATAAATTTTGGGAGTAAGGGCAGAGATTTATGATCTCTGTTGTGACTGTTTAGCTTCAATTTTCAAGATTATATTTCAAACTATTTCTTCTTTGGATGTTCTGATGACTGGTATATACAGATAACCAAGCCAAGAAGCCTATAACCCTTGCTAACCTGCATTTGACCTTTTTTTCAGACAGGGTATCATTTTGTAGCTCAGGCTGACCTTGAACTTACCTTGATCCTCCTGCTTCAGCCTCCCCCCAGCTGCCACGAGTGCTGTGACCTATAGCACTGCACCACCAAACCCAGCTGGCCTTTGACTTTTGCTTTTAAAAATAGAACTCTAAATGTATACTTTTCCTGCAAACACTATAACAAAACTTACAAATAAATCTAGGTTTCCAAAGGAAATATTTAACTTTTTTCCGCAAGTCAGAAAATGCTTTTCAGCTTCCTTGGATTATCTTCAATATTTCGCACATTGCTAATCCCTGTTACACACCAGGCTGACATGGTCAAGAGCCACATCTTCTTTCTCAAACCCAGTCATTGATGCCACCACTCAGCAGAGTGTCTGACAAAGCACAACTGCACCCAGAATGCTTACTGGATTGAAGATGATCATTTTTCCACTCTGACCAACTTGAGAAATATGACAGGGATATAATCTGATTACAGAGAGCTATTGAATTCTCTATGGCTCAAGGTAAAGGGTCAGTGTAAGGCTATTTCCCTAAATCATCTCTCAGGACCAGGATTCCTAATGACCAATTATGAACTGGGAGCATCATTTTGTCTAGTAAATTTTCATGGTTTCATGCTGGCCATGCCTCCTGCCCTAGTACTTGGGAAGCATAAGTCATAAACTAGAGCATTTATGATGTTTATGTATAACCTATATTACAAAAGGCTGACAGTGATTTCTATGCTGTATCTTTTTTTTTTAAAAAGTCTCATAAAAGAGAAAATGAGAAGCTGATGAAATAAAAGGTTTGTTGCAAAAGAATAAGGCTAAGAAAGACAAGCTTGGCATGGCCGGACTTCTGAGAAGAGTTCTTAGTGGTTCAGTATAGTTGGCAGAGGGTTTAACTGGGATTGCAGCAGAATTAGAGGTGATGGAAGGAAGGACATTGGACAGAGTTTCCAGAGGTGAAGGCTAAGAAACAGCACGGTACATACTGAAGCAGGACCTGAAGGCAGACCAGCAAGACAGTGAGTCAGTGAACCTGAGAATCAGAGTTGTGTTTTTAAGAGAATGTGTCTGAGGACAAGTTATTGATAGTCAGCACAGATTCTCCACAACAGTTTTTCCTACTTGAGTTTGAGCATCCAGTAGTGAATTTACCTGATTTAAACTGGGGTGTTTTCTAATGAGCTTCTTCGGAATTTTCTTTCGCATTTGTTGACACCTGACCTCCACATTTGCTCAAGCATGAAATACATAAAAAATCATTTACTTTTTCAAGAAGCATAAGTAAGAGGGAAAAGAGGAAATTTTCTTTTACTAAGTTTTAAAATCTCCTCAAGCCAGAAATCTAGAAGTAGAGTGTAAAAAGTGATCTTAGCCTTTCATTTGTCACAACTCCTTCTCACTCTCAGTAGTAACAAATGTCAACTCTTAAAACAAGGAGTAGAGTCTGTAAAAGGTAATCACTTTCCATCTGAGCCAAAATATGTATCATAACCATGGATACCAGCACCGGTCAGAAGCTTAGTGAGATGAGCACAATTCCACTGGGTTTTTGATCCTAGTGCCTCTTCCATGACCACTACCATATTTTTCTTATTATGTCAGTAACATGCAGTATGACACTTTCAATTAAACTTACACTGATGTCTCCCGAAAAGGGTTTCTCAAATTGCAACATGTAAAAGAAGTGCTGTGATAATATAGATTTCCTCATCAGCTCTGCTTCTAGAGATTCTGATTCAGACAAGGTGGAGCTGCGTCCAAGTCTGTTTTCTGGCATTACAATCTGTCTGGCCCCTACAAATGGAAGTGTTAAGAATTATTTTGTCCTTGGGTTGCTATGAAAAGATTACCAAGAAAAGGAAGGTCGATGTTCATTGCACCACACTTTTGAGTAGTTTTGCGCTGGAAGAATGGTCCATGGAAAATCCGTTGTTCAAAGTTCTCAGAAAGTCTGCCAGATCTGAGATTTCAGAATTCTGGAGGATATTTTCACCATGTAACACTTCTCCAGGGACCCTGATCAAATTTCCAGTCATAAGCATGAAGTTTTCTTGTCATTTGCTCTAAATTTAGTGATTTTATAGTTTCCCTTGTAAGAAAAATAAAGATGGAAATAACAAACTGTTATGATTATATACTGTCCTCAATTTAGTCACACAAAGAACAATGAATTATTTCAATGAATGGAATCTTCCATACTTTAAAGTTCCTGTGACTCATCTTTGTCCCCAAATTATGCCAATTTACTTTCAAAATTTTGGCACTCAGTAACTCAAGAGGGATCTGCCTACACACGCCCTTTCAAAAGAACTAGCAGAGTTGTGATTTGGCTTCGTCAGTGCCAATTGTACCTGCTAGGCTTGGGAAGGGAGGCTATTAACAAATCCAGGATGCATCCCACCTTTGAAAAAATTTCCCAGGTGAAGGCAAAGTCTTTGCTTATCTTCCACAAAAGATGAGTGTGGGGTAGTGTCCTGCTTCTTCTTAGATAAGGATAAAACTCTTTCACAAGCCAGCCAAGTGCTCAAGTCTTTAGGTAACAACCGTCATGTAATTCTGCTTTTTAATGTGGAATAAAGAGATTATAGACCCCTTGCTCTTTCTCCTGAGGCCCTGGAACCTCTGCTTCCACTCTGATTTTGAAAGCATTGACATTAAGCCTAACCTGAAGAATAAAAGATTATTGAAATGTTATTGGATCCCTAAAAATTTCGAAGGTGCATGTGAAGAATTGCAGGAAATAGCAAACAAGTTAGGAAAGAAATCAGGTTCGGAAAGAAAGTGTTTAAATTTAGGAACCAGGAGGCAGCCTCCTCAGCTTTCAAAGATAAAACTGCTGCCCTTTTAGTATAGGTGGTTGATAAAGAATACTCTCTGTGAGCTGAGTCCTGTGGACTTAGGTTTTCCTTTGTTACCTCTGACTGATAACCTTGATAAATTAATTATTCAATCTCTCTAGGCCTCACTGTTCTTATCTGAAAATGGGAGTAACACCAATACAGGTTGAATTGTTGGGTATAAGCCACCCAATCATCTTGAAATGCCTTATCTATGAATCTGCCTCAAATGGGAAAAACCATTCCACTGTTCAAGTTCATTGTTAAGGAGAGACCTCTGTCCTTGGAAAAGATGCCCCAGAGATTCTACCAAACCAAAACTCTTACACTCACGCCATCCCCATGACTAAGTTCTCGTGGATACAGCACACAGTTTTCTGCAGCACAGGATCAGGCAAATCCATGATTGCTAGCTGAGAGGCCAAATGAAGGTGGTGGGGACAATGCATATGTAACAGCTTCTCAAGAAGATATCAATATGTAAAGCAGCAACTATTGGTGTTTTGTTGTTGTTATTGTTGCTGTTGTTGATGTTTGCCTGTTTTGTTTTTTGTCTTTGGATTTTTGGTTTTTGTGTTTTTTCTGTTGTTGAGAGGATTAATTGTCTGACTAAATTTGCATGTCTGTATATGGGTTTATATATTTACACTTCGAAGATATCAATGGATAAAGCAATAACCACTGTTGAGACCATATCACCTTGTCTATAGATTA
>PVLD010033312.1:0-13781 GCA_004027595.1 Dinomys branickii
AAAAAAAAAAAAAAAAAAAAAAAAAAAAAAAAAAAAAAAAAAAAAAAAAAAAAAAGACCACATGATAATAAAACTAGTAATACAGAAGATATTAAGTTCCGGACTATTTATAAAAGGGATATTGGCAAAGAAAGTATTTTTTAAAACTTATGGAAAAGAATAAACCGAAGAAGCAGTAACTGACAAAATTGAGAAGTGCCATTATCAAGGGGAATAAACTAAAATTACAATTCTATCTGCATGGTAGAATTCCACAATAACAAAAATTTCACCAAGAGAAATCATATACATACATCATAAATAGAACAATTTCACATAAAGATATAGATGCAACTTTTTTAATAAATTATTTTAGAGATATTGTAGCTACATCATACATACAATTCAGTCAAGTTGGATTAATTCAGGTAAATGTTAATGGTAATTGAAAACACGATATAATTCATCAAATCACTTTTTATGTTCATGCTACTAAATTTGGAAAAAATCTGGTATAGGTTATTTTCAATTGATTTTAAATATTAAGGAAATATAAAGTAGGAGAGTAATTCTTGATAATAAGGAATTTCCATATTATTTCAGGAGCATCTATCATATTTAAAGACAAAACATCCCCAACCTCTTTCACTGTGCTAATGAAGAAAAAATAAAGTTGGTTTTTATCCTTAATATTTAATGTTGTTCTGGCAATTGGTGCTAATGATAAAAATATTAAAATGTAACATTTAGATATTTTACTTCATATGAATCTCAGGAGTTCTATTGCCTTGCTTCTCAACAAAGCTTCTGAAAATTAATTTTTAAGTCTTCAATGTTTTAGAACCTCATGAAATAGTTCTAAAAGCAATAATGGAAAATATTATGTGTCTTAACTCATTTACTAATGCTAACAGAATACTACCAAGTTTGTGTATTATAAACAATAATACTATCCATGCTAATGTCTCAGAAGCAAGGAAAGTCCGAGTTTGAGGGGCTCAGCTGTATTTTGGAAGACATCACATAGTGAAATAATATGAAGAAATCACAGGAAAAATGTTCAAATTCTCTTCCTTTACAAATAACCTACTTCTGTAATAACAGCCTTAATCCATGCATGAGAGTGATAGTGGCCCTACTCCCTTAAAGCATCCTATGATCCCACTACATAATACAATCCCATTAGCAGTTAAATTAAAGCAGAAATTTTGGTAAGGATATTTACACTGAAGCATGATGATCTGCACTGTTTCTTTTTAAATTTGCACATGAGTATCTATCTTTAGTGTGGTCATACACCTAGAAAGACACTTTAGAGGAGCAGTGACTGACTGAAAGTTAGGTTCAGGTATACCATTAAGCTGATACAGATGAGGAGGTAAAACCAACACATGCAAAACAAAATAAATTTATTGCTTACCAAACCGAGAATGTTGAGGATCTACTGAAAGGTTATTACAGTCCAATGAAGAGAAGTGCCTGAGAGCTCTATCAGTGGTAAAAGAGATGAGGGACAGAATTGCAGAAAAGAGAGGAGGTGCAGACACGAATACAGAATCAGAGACATATGTAGAAAGAGAAAAGTGAAAGAAACAGAGAATTTTGAGAGAGTATTTATTGGAAAAATTCACCCATTCCAATATGGAGGCTAGGATGTTCCATAATATGCTCTTTGAAAGTTGGAGAATGAGATAAAATGGATATGGTGGCATATCTCATCTTAAATTCAAATACCTAAGAATGAGGGTAGCTAGAGAGGTAACTCCAAGTTCAAAGCCAAAGTCTGAGAAGATGAGAGCTATAGGTACAAATCTGATTCTGATGGCTGAGGATTTCGATGACAGAAGAAAATAGGTGCAGCACCGATGGAAGAGAAAGTTACTAACATTTACAGGTAATTGTGCTCAACTGAACACATGGCCTTTACACTGGGCTACATTTCCAGCATTACTAAGTTGTTAGTTTTTTGTTTGCGATAGGGTTATGCTATGTTGCTCAGGCTTGGCTGGAAATTGCAATCCTCCTGCTTTTGCCTCTCACAGTGAGATTTTTCTTATACACCAAAATATCCATGCAAAAATATAATGCAAGTTATTCATACATAACACACATTATAAAAATATGTAACAAGCAAAAATAAGTGCTCAAAACACATAAGAAGAAATTGACTAAATGATACTGAAGAAGAATAATAAAGTTTGGATATGGGGCCATTACATATTGTATATTCTGTATCATTCAATTATACATGTTCACTTTTTCAGGTTATTTTGTAAATAAGTCTTATACAAGTTAAAATATTAAAACAGTTAAACTAAACCCATTCAAATTGTCATTTTTTTATAGTTTCCTAACCGCTCACAATTCTGGTGGCAAAATTAATATAATGTTTATCTTTTTTCAGAATTGTGAAGTGACTCTCCATCTCAGAGAGAAAATTGAAATTGAAACAATGGTCTATATTTTCTACCTGGAATGATCTATCTTTCTGGCTCCATCTTTTAAAAAAAAATTTCATCCTATTTGTACCACATAAATTATATCCTGTTTCTAAGATACATCCTGAGATATTCTTTTCAGTTATATGTTTGACTCACCCTGTTGTTTCTCCTAAGTTTTTGTATAAATATCACATTCTCAATTAGTTTTTCTCTGGCCATTCTAAGCTCAATCTGCAATATCTATTACGGAACTAGTTGTTTTCTCTTTTTTTTTTTTTTTCCGGGACCGGGGATCGAACTCAGGGCCTTAGTGCTTAGCGGCAAGCACTTACCCCACTGAGCTGTACCTCCAGCCCTGTTTTCTCTTATTGATTAAATTTTCTCAGTAGTTATTCCTTTTTTGGCATGAAATACACTATGTTCTCCTACAAGAATGTGAACTCAATGCCAATAATTTTTTTCCTCTTGTTCTCAAGAGTATTGGTAGTTTCTAGAATAATGTTCATCACATAAAGGAAATCAAAGAATATTTGGAGGGGAGAAGGAAGTGATCAAGATGATGAAATAGGACTCTCTAGAAATTAACCCTGCCATAAACAATAATTTGAATTCACAACTTGGTTCACTTTATTAGCTTGAAGTTCTAGAAACCCATCAGCAGTAGACCAGCTACAGTGGTCCTATTTTTTGAGCCTCCCATACTGCCAGACTGGCAAGAATGGCTATTATCAAGAAACCAACAAATGACAAATGTTGGAAGGGCTGTGAGGAAAAAGGAAGTCCCATCGTTCATGGGACTGTAGACTGGTGCAATTACTGTGGAAATAAGTGTTTTAACTCCTCGAAAAACTAGGATTGGAGGTCTTATTTGATCCAGATAGTCTGTTTCTGGGTATCTTCTCAGAAGAATTACAAACATTGTACCACACTGATAGAGGTACACCAACGTTTACAGCAGTAGAATTAGTAATAGCTAGATCTTGAAAACAGTCCAAATGCCCATCAACCAAGGAATAGATTGAAAAAGATGTGGTCTTTTTATACAAAGGAGTACTACTCAGCCATAAAGAAGGATAAATTGGAGATTTTTATAAGTAAATGGATGCAACTTGAGACCATACTCATAAATGAAATAAACCAGATGCAGATGCTCAAACATCATATTATCGCCTTAGTGTGAAAAGCTGAAAAAAGTAAATAAGGTCCAAAATGTAAAATGGATATTGCAAATACTAAGAAACTGTTCAAAAGGAAAGAAAAACTGAGATGGAAAATGGAGAAAAGGAAGATCTATAGCTATATCTACATCTACTTATCTATCTATATATATATGATAGTTAAGGTAGTTAAACTACTAATTTCTTTTAGTTCATTATGAAAAGGTTTGTACAAATACTGTTTGAACAATTATATGCCTGTATCTTGTACTATGGGGAACTAATTTAAATATAAAAATATGCAATATATTAACCACTTTTATCATCCTATTAACAGCTTTTGGAATTTTGTTTATTTTTTTCTCTTTAAAATAAGAAGATTAAAATATATTCTATACCAAATTAACTTAGAGGATCTATACAGAAGACTCCACCCACCAGCAGAATGCACATGTTGTAACAGTAGATAGAAAATTTTCTTGGATAGATGTATTAGGTCATAAAACAAATTTTAAAAATCTTGAGAGAATTGAAATTCTATCAAGTATCTTTTCTGAACACAATATTATAAAGCTAACAAAATTAATACAAGAAACTTTGGGAAATTCATGCATATATGAAAAACAATGGATCAATAAAAACTTAAAAGAGATATTGAAAATATTGGAAACAAAATATACCAAAAATTATGGGATACAGCAAGAACGGTTTTCAATGTTATCACAAAAATATCAAGCTACATCTAAAAGGAAAAAATATTTTAAATTAACAAACTAACGTTTCATCTCAAGAAGTTAAAAAAATAAGTTAAAACCTAGTACAAGAAAAGTTATTATGTGTAAAGAAGAAAAATATTAAACACAGACTTGAAAAAGTCAACACAACTAAGAGTTTCTTCTTCTTTTTTTGTGTTAAGACAGGGTCTCACAATCTAGTTATGGCTGCCTTAAATTATCTATAAAGCCTATGTTTGTTTCAAGCTCATGGCAATCTTTCTGCCTCAACCTTCTAAGTTCTAGCATTACAGTCATGCATCACTTGCAAGTCTCATATCAAAGAAACACAGCATCTGAAGACTTTCTTGCTAGGTTCTGGGAAACATGTAAGGAAAAATAAATCATATAAGTTCTTCTCAAGCTCTACAAAAGTCAAAGACTGAGGAGAACTTCTCAGCTCAGCTTCCAATGCCAGAACTACCCTCACAGTGCAGACAGAAAAGAGAACTGCAGGTCAATATCTGATGAACAATGCCTGATTAACAAATGTAAAATCCTTAATACAATATTAGAAAACTAAATTGAATAACACATTCACCACCATCAATTAGATATATTCCATCAATAGAGCAATGTTTCAACACTAGTAGGTCTATAAATATTTACACTGTATAAACCACAAAAGAAAATTTTATTATTTCAATAGATAGAGAAAAGGAATTTTGCAAATTTCAACATTCCTTTCACAATTAAAAGTAGGTTTAGAAATAATGTCCCTCAACAAAATAAAGGTCATGTATGACTTATTGGAGTCTAACTTAGTGGTCAGTGGGAAAAAGGTGAATATTTTTCTCTACAGTAGGATGCAAGACAAAGTGATCTATTCTTACCTTTCCTATTCAACATAATTTTGAAAGTCATATCTAGAGCAATGAAGCAAATAAACACTATTCAAATGGACAAGAAAAAAACTTACATTGCCCTTGCTTTCAGACAGCATATTCATAAATGTAGATCATGAAAGAACTGAAGCATTCACTACAGACAATTGTTTGATTAAAATAAATCCTTAAGTTAAGGTTGCACAAAATCAACATACAAAAATCAGTGCTACTTCTATGTACAAATAGTGAATTATCAAATAACACAACCAAAAATCTTATTTAAAATAACTATTAAAAAACTATAAAATACTTGAGAATATATTTAACCAAGGGGATGAGATCTCCCTCCACACTGACTACCATAAAATAATAGTGAAAAAATTAAAGAAAATATAAAATCAATGGATAAGTATTTTGCATTGATGAATTAGAAAAAATAATATTTAAAATATGTACATAATACCCAAATATATACACATTGAATTCTATCCATATTGAATCTCTCATGCTGTGTTTTCATTGAAATAGAAAAAAAGCTCTCAAACTTAAATGCAAGCATAAAACTTCAAGTTGTCAACACAATCTGGAGCAAAAATAACCATGCTGGAAACATCATACTCTCTGACTTCAAAATCTGCTGCAAAACTACAATTCCCAGAGTAATTCATCATGGCTGAATAATGGAAGAGTTATGTTGGAACTTCTCAGAGAAAGCCAACTAAAAACAGGTAATTGGAATAAAGGAAGGACATATACTCTGAAGTCAAAATCTACCTAAAATAAGAGATTTGTAGCTCATACACAACATAGGCATATGACTTTATAAACCAGTAATCCAGCCCATAGGGCTGCCCATGAGTTTACAACTGGAAGAATTAGAACAGGATCTGCTATCCCCAGGAATATTCTCTAAAAATGGAGATACTGCAAATGTGTGGTAAAATCAATTGACATAGGGTAGATTGAGAATATAAGGTCCCTTGTATCCTTTGATTTCTTGTAAACTCAGGTCAAGAAGACTGGCAACAAATTTCACTGGGCACACAGAGGTGAGTGACTGCTCCTTCCTTGACTGATTTTTAGGTTTATTTTCTCGTTTTTGTCTGTTGAGCATCACAACTGCTGGCTAAAATGTCTAGCTACAATAAGATTAGTGACTGACAGAGGCATTGAAGATTGCTAGTGGAACAATATGACCCCTTCTGCCTTAGAGCAGTACAGAGAAGGGATATAACCATGAACACAGGTTGTGGGAAGCAACTGAAGCTGAAGATCTATCACACATGCAGGGCTAGAGCAAGGTCAGGCCTGAGAACATGGAGAAACCAAGGCAAGCCAGGTGAATAAGTTGTTCGAGGCCCAAGAACAGGAGATGCCTGAGGTTAGCTAGGTGAAAAAGTTGTTAGGCAGAGGAGTTTCACCTTACATCAATCTGCCAACTGTATGAAGAAATGTGCTTCAGTCATTGGGCAACTCTTTTCCATAACCAAGAGAGAGGGCTTTAACTGACCTCAGCTTTCTACATTTTCACTCTTCCCTTCATTTCTTCTTGGCCCTTCTCCTTAAAGTTTCTTGAGAGCTGTACTGGATATGGAAGCAGGTGAGACCTATGAAAGTGGGGACAAGGAGTAGAAAATTATTACTTTACTGCCCTGTGACAGTAATAAATACAAAATACAGGAACCAACCACACCTAGAAGATGTCTTTGAAAAATATAGATATTTCCTAGGATAGCATTGATACTAATGATAAAGCTATCTAACATAAGGAATCTACAAGCATCAAAAGAGAAAATAAAAATTACAAAATAGAAAATGACACGGTGCAAAACAAACTGCAACCCCAGACCTCCAGCCAAACCAGAGCACAATGAGATACAGGAAATCAGAAGCCACACACGTGAATTTTCTGAAATAATAGCAGAATTATAGAAACAAATGCAGGTGGCTAAAGAAAAAATAATCTTTTAGGTAAAATAAATGATCAAAATAAAAGACATGCCCAATGAATCTAGAGTAGACACAAATTTTTTAAAAAAAGAGAAACTTAGGAAAACGATGGAAACCATGAATGCCCAACACAGAAAGAACACAGAAGCCTTGAAACAGGTCCAAACAGATAGCCAAGACATTAAAAATTCCATTGAAATTATATGCAACAGATTGAATGAAGGCAAAGGTAGTCTAGCAAATGGGATTGCACTTAGTGACCACGAAAAGAAAAATATCTTCAAAAGAACAAAGACCATGCAAAATCAATCCCATAGCTACAAAATGAAGTAACAAGAACAATATAAGATTGATTGGACTCAGTGCGAAACCTGGAAATAGAAAAAATGCCATGAAATATCACTTCGCTGAAAAATGTCAGAAAACTTCCCAAACATGGATGAAGAACTTGATATACAATAAGTGAGGAATATAGAACTCCAAATAACTGTAGCAGAGTAAATCTACACAAATGCATATAGTAATCAGGATTACAGAGTTTAGGACCATGGACAGAATACTAAAAGGGTTTAGAAAGAAAAAAATATCAACTGTAATGGTAAACCGAGTAAAATCATAGAAGTATTTGCAACACAATTCACCAAGTCAAGGAGAGCTTCAAGTGAAATATTTCAAGTCCTAAAAGAAAATAACCTCCAATCCATATTTATGTACCCTGCAAAACTGTGTTTGAAAATCAATGGAGAAATAAGATGCTTTCATGAAAAAGAACAGAAGAAATTTGTGGCCATCAAAACAGCTCTCCAAAATGCTCTGAAGGATATTTTAGAAAGAGATAAGGAAGACCACAATACCAAGAACTGCAACAGAAGGAAGGCACTAGGCAGGGCAAGCAAATGTTCAGAGGATAAAGACAGGTAAACAACAGCAGCACAAACAATGACTAAGAGACGTCAACCCATATCGTTTATAACCATCAGTGTCAATGGTCTCAATTTACCAATAAAAAAAAGACTGGCAGAAGGGATCAAGAAACAAGATCCAACAATATGTTGTATACAAGAACCATGTTTAAATCAAAAATAAATTCATAGACTAAAAGTCAAAAGATTGGCATCAATACTTTAAGCAAAAGGAAGCCCAGAAAAATGCAGGGGTCATTACTTTACTTGCAGACAATGTGAACTTCAAACAAAGACTGAATAAAAGGGACAAAGAAGGTCACTATATACCTGTTATGGGAAACCTCCAAGAAAAAGAGAAAACAATCATAAATATATAGACACCAAATATCAGTGCACCAACTACCTAAAACATACATAAAGGAAAGGAAAACCCTTTTCATAGGAAACATCATGTAAGAACTAATATAATTGTAATGGGGAACGTTAACACCATATTGTCTCAAATAGTCATGTCATCAAAGAAATGTCAGAACTGAACCAAATCTGTGCACACATGGACTCAGTAGATGTCTACAGTGTTCCACCACATAATATCAGAATATACACTCTTCTCAGCTTTACATGGGATATTCTCCAAAATGGACCATATACTAGCACATAGAGCATGCATAAGTAAATGTGAATGAATTGAAATTATCTTATGCATATTGTCTGAGCATAGTGAAATGAAAATTGAAATCAATGGCAAAAACAAACACAAAAGCTCGATAAACATATAGAAATTAAATAGCATCCTCATGAACAATCAATGGGTCACAGAGGAAATTAGAGAAGAAATTAAACAATATCGACAACTAAGTAAAAATGCTGATAAAACATACCAGAACTTATTGGATGTAATTAAAACAGCCCTAAGAGGGAAATTTAAAGTTGCATATTCTCACATCAGGAAAACAGAACAACCATAAATCAACAACCTACTGTTAAACATCAAACCTCTAGAAAAGGAAGAACAAATCCACCCAAAAGCTCTTATAATGGAAGAATAATAAAGATAAGAGCAGAAATTAGTGCAACTGAGACTAAGGAAACAACACAAAGAATCAATGAATTAAGTTGGGTCTTTGAAAGTTGAAATAAAATTGATAAAAATTTAGCCAATCTTATCAAAAAGAGGAAAGAAAAAATTCAAATTCATTCAATTAGGAATGAAAAGGGTAAAATCATAAAAGATCCTGTGGAATCCAGACATCAATACCTATTTTGAGAAATTTTAATGAGATGGAAAACACAGAATATATAGGGTACTCTGTAGATACATATGACTTTGGCAAAACTGACTGAATAAGTTATAAAAATTCTAAATGATCCAATATCAGTCAATGAAAATGAAAATTTAATCTAAAAATTACCAACAAAGAAAAGCCCAGGGGTTATTGGACTTACTGCTGAATTCTACAAGATATTCAGGCAAGATTCAATGCCATTACTGATGAAACTCTTTAAAGAAACTGAAAGGAAAGAAATCTCACCAAAGTCATTCCTGAAATCAAATATTGCCCTGATAAAAAAAAAAGAAAACAGAGAAGGACACAACCAAAAAAGAGAAGTACAGGAATATCTCCCTAATGCACATGGACATGAAAATCCTCAGTAAGATGTTGACAAACAGAATGAAGCAAATAATTATACACCATGACCAAGTACTACTGATCTCAGGGACACAGAAATGGTTCAATATATGGAAATCAATCAAAATAATACAGCATATTCGCAGAGAAAAAGAAAAAAATTGCATGATCTTTCAACAAATGTAGAAAAAGCATTTTACAAAGTCCAACATCTGTCTCAATCTAATAAAAATCATCTCTGACAAAGCAGCAGCCAACATCATACTAAGTGACAAAAAAATTGAAAGCTTTCACTCTAAAACTATGAAAAAGACAAGGATGTCCACTATCATCACTCCTATTTAGTATAGTTCTGGAAACATTAACCAGAGCAATTAGACGAGAAAAAGAAAAGTAATAAGGATAGGAAAGGAAGAAGTCAAATTTCATTATTTGAACATAATCTGATACACTATATCAAAGACTCCAAAACTTGCAGATTTAGTAATCAAACTCAGTAGCACAACTGGATACAAAGTCAGCACTCAAAAATAAATAGCATTCCTGTATACTAATAAAAAATGAACTAAGGTTTTAGTGAAACTGCAGGTTTCACAATAGCATCAATAAATGTAAATAATTAGGAATCAATCTATGAAAGGAAGCAAAAATTCTATGCATTGAAAATTACAGGACTCTGAAAAAGGAGATTGAGCAGGTTAGGAGAAAGGGAAAAGACAGCTTTGCATAGTGGTAAAAACGAATCCAACATGGTTTATCTCAGGCAAAATTATTGCTAGTAGAAAATAGAAAGATATATATTACTCATGGGTAGGAAGAACCAACATAGTGAAAATGGCTCTAATTTATAAATTGATATACATATTTAATGCAATCCTAATCAAAATATCATTAGCATACCTCAAAGAAATACAGAAAATAGTGCTAAAATATGTTTGTTTCCAGAACATACCTCAAAGTGCAAAAACAATTCTAGAGAACAAAGGCAAGGCAGAGGGCATCACAATACCTGACTTGAAATAATACTACAGAGGCACTGTGATAAAAACAGCATAGTCTTGGCACAAACACACACATGAAGATCCATGGAACAGACTGAAAGATGCAGTAAGAACTTCAAACACAATCAGCTACCTTATCATAGACAAAGGTGCAAAAATTTTCACTAGAAGAAAGATAGCTACGGTAATGAATGATACTGGAAAAACTCACTTTCTACATGCTGAAGACTAAAACTGGATACATTCCTATCACCACTCACAAAATGAAAATAAAAATGAAACACTAAATATTAAAACAGAAACATTAAATTTGCTAGAAGAGAGAACAGGTAGAATGCTTAGTGATATAGGTGTAGGCAAACATATCATGAACAAAACCCTGATTGCTTGGGAAATACTACAAGGAATCAACAACTGGGATCTCATCTTATTAAAAAGCTTTTGCAATGCAAAAGAAATTACAGAAAAACTGAACATTTATCCCACAGAATGGGAAATGTAGTTGTCCCTTGGACAAAGGACTAATATCGAGAACATATAAAGAAATGAAAAATATCAGCACCTCCAAAATTTAAAGACCCAATCCAAAAATGAGCATTTATAGACATTTATAGACACATAAGTATAAATGGCAAATAAATATATAAAAAAATGTTCAACATCAATGAACATTCTAGAGATGTAAGTTAAAACAATCCTGAGATTTGTTTCCACTCCAGAAAGAATTTCCATTATTAAGAAATCAACCAATAACAAATGCTGCCAAGGCTGTGGAGTAAGAGGAACCATTTTCTCTTCTTCATGGGAGTGTAGACAGGTGCAAGCAGTACAGAAAACAGTGTGGAGATTCCTCAAAAAACTGGGATTAGAGGTTCCATTTGACCCAGCCTTTCCTCTTTTTGTTATCTTCACAGAATAAATTGTAAAAGCTAAATCTTGGAAACAATCCAAATGCCCAGCAACTGAAGAATGAACACAAAAAATGTGGTATTTTGAACAATGGAGTATTACTTAACCAAAAAGTAGGATAAATTTGAGGCATTTCTACCTAAATGGATGTGCCTGGATTATACTCTTCAGTGAAATAAATCAAACATAACATGTGTCAATAACACATTGTTTCTCTGGTGTGAGAAACCAAAAGTGTAAATAAGGACCAAAGTTTAGAAAAGATATGGTGAAACAGGAAGCAAGTGTTCAAAAGTAATTGGAACTCGAGAGGACTGAGGGGCAAAAGAAGGATGAGAAAAGAAAAAAAAACAAAAGAAGGATAAAATTAAAACAAAGCTTTGTAAATAAGGAGAGGAAGATCAGTTGAAGGGAAGGGAGTTGATTAGGGAAAAAAGTGGAATCAAATGTATATTTTCCAAAACCCGGTATTACCATAAGAAAAACAAATATACAAATCAATGGAATGTAATGGTCCAGATATAAATTTTTGCATTCAGAAACAGCTGAATTACAGAACTTGTACACTGACCTGCTGGAGGTGGACACACATGCAGACTGTGATTGCTGTAGGTGTGGCCCATGCCTGGCTCCTGTGCATGGCCTGAACTGACTGGAGAAGCAGAATCAAGCAGGCCATGACTTGCTGACAGCACTGTTCCCAGCTGAACGCTGCCAAAAGAACCAGGTATTTCCCACCTACTTCCTTAGGGAAGAGCAGGCAGCCTACCACACTGTTGCCATTACAGTCTGAGTCTCCACCCTCCATGTTCCTGGTGCAGGAAGGAGATCCTTACTCAGAAGGCCTGCAAACTGCTCTCACCAGAGTTTGGGAGTGGGCCCTCTCTGGGCATGCCCAGTGCTGAGTGAGGTAATGGAGTGGGTAATCCACAAGTGGCTGGTACCACAGTTTGGGTTTGGGCTTCACATGTGCCCTGACCTTCTGGAGGTCGCACACACAGGCAGTCTGTGCTCACTGTTGGTGCAGCCCACGTCTGGATCCTATGTATGGCCTGAACTGATTGGTGACACAGAATCAGGTGGTTCACAAACTGCCGATCCTACAGTTCATGTCTGGGTTTTGCCTGTATCCTGAACTGCCTGGTGTCACAGGAACACTAGTCTGGGATTGGACCACCAGTGCAACCAGATTCTGGGTCCTACACATCCCCTGAATTGCGAAGTGTCACTGGATCAGACCATCTGACATCAACTGATCTCACAGTTTGCGTCTGAGACCTGGGAGCACTAGGTACACTTCACCATCTACCAGAAGACCCCAGACTAAGCAGCAGACCTCAGCAGACGCTGAGGGTCAGGCCAGACCATCAGGAAACCTAGGCCGAATTGAGACCTTTGCTGAATGCCAAAAAGAGGGAGACTGAGAGTTTTGCCTTCAGCATCGAACATGAAAAGACAAAGGGATAAAATATTATCTCAGAACTCCAGCCCACTCAGGACAAATCCAGGAGACACTTGGAAAACACACACATGAAATTGCTGAAATTATTGCAATGGAGGTAAAGAAACAACTCCATCAGACCATAGAAGAGATCAGATCAGACAATCTGTCAGGCAAAAAATGAAATGACAGTAATAATGAAAGAACACTCTGCACATCTAGAGAAGAAACAGATAAAAAAATAGATGAACATAGGAAACTAATGGAAATGTTCCACGAGCAATATGGGAATGAATTAGAACACATGAAACGGACTCAAAGAGAGCAAAGGAAATCAAAACTTCCACTGAAAGCTTGCAAAGCTTGAATGAAGCTGAAGATAGAATTTGAGATCTTGAAGACAGCATGGCAACTAGTGATCTTGAAAGGAAGGATCTCTTAAAATCAACAAGGATCCAGGAAAAATCAATTAAACAGCTGGAACATGAGGCAAAGAGAAATACCATAAGACAAGTAGGAGTCAATGTAACAGCACCAGCTGAGAAAAATGCCATAAAAAGTATATGTGCAGAAATAATAGCAGAAAATTTCCCAAGCATAGAAATAGAACCTGAGATACAGGGAAATGAGGCATACAGACCTCCCAATAGTCACAACTGTAATAAAACTACAACTATACATATAATAATCAAGATCTCAGATTTCCAGCAAAAGAACAGAATATTAAAAGCTGCTGGAGAAAAGAAACAGATCACCTATAAAGGAAA
>PVLD010033313.1:0-13781 GCA_004027595.1 Dinomys branickii
CTCTCTGCCTACTCCTATGTCTTCAAGATTTTTACCTACTTTCTCTTCCAATAGATTTAGAGTTTCTGTTTTAATATTGAGGTCTGTGATCCATTTTGACCTGAGTTTGGTGCATGGTGGTAGACTGGGGTCTATTTTCAGTTTTCGGCAAGAGGCAAGCCAGTTTTTCCAGCACCATTTATTAAACAGGCCTTCTTTTCTCCAGTGGGTTTGGTTGACCCCTTTGTCAAATATTAGGTAGCTGAGTGGGTTTTTCATTGTGGTTGCATCTTCCAGTCTGTTCCATTGATCCTCAGGTCTGTTTTTTAGCCAGTACCAGGTTGATTTTATTACAGTAGCTTTGTAGTATAATTTCAGGTCAGGGATTGTGATTCCAAGTGACTTGTCCTTATTGCCCAGGATTGCTTTTGCTATTCTGGGTCTCTTCTGGTTCCAGATGAATTTGAGGCATATTTTCTCTAGATCTGTGAGGTATGCTAACGGTAGTTTGATGGGAATTGCATTGAATCTGTACAACAGCTTTGGTAGTATGGCCATTTTTATAATGTTAGTTCTTCCTAACCATGAGCAGGGTATGTTTTTCCATTTATTGAAATCCTCTTCAATCTCCTTTTTCAGAGTATTGTAGTTTTCACTGAATACATCTTTCACATTCTTTGTTAGATTGATTCCTAAGTATTTCAATTTCTTGGTTGCTATTGTAAAGGGTATGGTTTCCTCAACTTCTCTCTCAGTGTGTTTGTTGTTCGTGTATAGGAATGCTATTGATTTTTGGATGTTGACTTTGTATCCAACTATGCTGCAGAATTTGTCAATTAATTCCAGGAGTTTTCTTCTGGACTTTTTGCGATCCTCCATGTATAGTATCATGTCAACTGCAAATAGTGATAGTTTGACTTCTTCCTTTCCTATCCTTATTCCTTTTATTTCTCTCTCCTGTCTGATTGCTCTGGCTAGTGCTTCCAGAACTATGTTGAATAGGAGTGGTGACAATGGACATCCTTGTCTTGTTCCTCACTTTAAAGTGAAAGTTTTCAGTTTATGTCCATTTAGTATGATGTTGGCTGTTGTTTTCTTGTAGATGGCTTTGATCAGATTGAGGTATAGGCCATCTACTCCTATTTTTTCTAAGGTTTTTAACTTGAAGTGAGTTTTAAAGGGTACTTCTGTTTAAAGAGGAGCATGTTACTACTATAGTAAAGTTGTGAGTAGCACTATTTGTATAGGCAGCTTCAATCACCTTCCTGAGCAGGACCAGAACACTGGCCTGGGCTTTCGAAGGCACTAGTCCAGGAGAAGCCCTTCACATTGCAGCATTAACTGGTCTACAGTTTGGATCTTAAAGGTCCCCCAAAGATCCATGTGTTAAAAGTCTTTGTCTCTAACACATGTTGTTGGGGGGTAGTGGAACCTTGAAGAGGTGGTGGCTATGGAGGAAGTTAGGTCGCTCACGTTGTGCTCTTGAAGGGGATGTTGGAAACCTGGCCCTTTCCTCTTGCTCTTTCACTTCCCAGCTACCAGAAGGTGAGCAGCTTCCTTCAGTTGCTCTCATGCCATTGCCCCACAACTAGTGGGCCAACTGATCATGGACTAAAACCTCTAAAACTGTAAGCCAACATCTTTCTAAAATGATTATCTCAGATGTTTTGTTGCAGTAATGCAAAGCTGACTAATACAGTTGGGAACACAATTTGAGAGAGAGCAGGTCTAAGTCTCCATCTAGGGAACCAAGTTAAAGTTATGAACTGGATATTGGAGGCCTCCACAGTTTGGCTCCCAGGGAGAACAGCCCTCCAGCCCCCCAGTGCCTTACATGTAGCCAGCTGTGAGCCCATGAGGTGGTGGTCATCCCTTCCAGACACTGAGCTCCATATGTCATGCAGGGCAGGCCCTTCCTGGTCAGGTTAAGTTTTGTGACCTCAGAATCAATCTTTGGTCCAGACACCTTTTTAGCTGTGATCAAATATGTAGGAAGCCACAAAGAAGCCTGTCCAGTAGAATCCTGGACAATCAGGTGCTGATGGAAATGGAAGAAAGATATCCCCACCCTTCAAAGCATATCTGATCCCTGAAAGCTTTTAGAATTTTTTCTTCATCCCACTTTATCACTGTGCCCACTGACTGCTCATTTTTATACTTTTTCTTCCTAGTCATTTATTGTGTATGTTATCACATAATTACTACTAATAATAATTATCCTTTTTTAAATCAAAGAATCCACTGAGAACAAAATTTGCATCTCCAGGGATAAAATGTCCTGAAGGATTTTTTTGTTCAGTGAATACACACAGTGAACAGTGTTGGCACTTCCAGAGGACAACTCAGAATAGTGTCTCCTGAAGTTGTACCATGTGATACACAGCATTTGTAAAATTAAACCAGCACTTGCACTCAGGTGAAACTGTGTGCATACTTCCAATAGGCTAAAAACAAAGATTGAGGTAGAGATTATGGTTACATCACAGAGATTGTGCCATTCCCCCAAGCTTGTACATGTCCATCCAGTTTAGGGTTGGGCTCTAGCTCCATGGTAGGATCTGATCGAAGTAGGCCAATCAAGGTAACGCCATCCTTTTGCCAGTGATTAGTTAAGGAAAGGGCACATGACCCATTTAAAGTCTATGATGTAGGAGGTAACATTTATCGGGGACTTTCAGAGAAATTCTCCCAGGTTTTAAGGGAAGGCTGGGCTGGAGGAGTAGTTCCTCCCTACTTCTAAATGATGCAGATGTCTTACACAGAAGTGAACTGTCCAACTGGGGCCACCACCTCACTGCCAAACTGATAATGAGGACAGAGACACTGAGACAGTGACAGCCAAATAGTGATAAAGCCACAAGATTCAGCCAACCTGGAGACCACCCTACCTCAGACAACTAGCAATCTGAACAACCACAGCTCCCAATGGCTGAAGGCCACTTGAGTTAGATTTTCTGTTACCTGCACAGCAAAGCACATTAACTGAAGGAGCTCCCATAGCCATCCTCGCAAATCTAAGATCTCAAATATTCTGCAAGCTTACAGAAACACTTGATTGGCTGGGTCATAGCAGGAAGCAGTCATCTCACATTCATCAATATATTTCTTGAGTATAGCTAATTTCTATACAATAATGTTGGGATTTCACTAATATAAAATTTTTGAACCTAGGGCTCTAGTTCTAAGAATTCTGGGAATAATAAGAAAATGACTCAACTCAAGCTGAATAAAGTTAAGTTGAATTGTCCAAGCAATAAGTTTTTGGTGGAAAAATGAACATTCCACTTGGGTTATTGGAAAAGGACTTGTATTGAGTACAGTAAAAAGAGGTTTAGATGTCATAGTGGACACCATCACTACCACCATCATCACTGATAAAAAAGTAGTTAATATTTATTGAGTTTTTGTTTTATACTAGATGTTATATTAAGGAGCTCTCATGCACTTAAATTTTCACTTAATTCTTGAAGACACATATTGAAACAACTGTTACTATTACCTCAGTTATACCAATGAGGAAATGAAAACCTAGAAGGATTAAGCAATTTTCTTAGCACTAGGGTCACACAATACTAAGTGGTAGAGTAATTCACACGTGCTCTAAATGCCATGCTGTCCCACTGTACCGTGCTGTGCACTAAAAGTCATAATAAGATTGACTTCTTGAAAACTTACTCAGGACTAGAAAATCATTTTCATTATCCATCTTCAAAATAAGTCCTTTTACTCTTCCCATTGAATAAGTAAGAAAACAGGGAAGGGAAACTCATCTAAGGTCATGCAGCTGGGAATATTGTATCTGGAATTCATTATCTATTCCTCGCCCAGTGATGCTTGGGGAAGTCAAGCTTTGAAAGTGAATAGGATTCCATCAATCCCATTCCTTGGATACAAGACTAATTGTATGTTTCACTAACTGCATGTAACTGTAGGTGTAGGAGTTAAAACTTCACGTATGTTCACATCTGATTCTACCAGTTCCCTCCCCAGGGTACTGCATCTAGTACTGCAAGAGAACCTCTGAAATGGCCTGTCTTCAGCACACACCCTTGTCCCCAAGGAGGGATGTGAGGATCTTGCCTGCTGTCCTAAAGAGGCTTTGAGGCTCAGGAAGACACGGGATTCATCACCAAGAGACCAGTGGCATGATGAGGCACACAGATGCCTTAGCAACGGCTACGCTGAGGCATTCCTACTGATGTCCACAACAGGAAGGCCTAGCTCTAGGTTTAGGCCCATGCAGAAGAAACAGAGCTGTACAGCACTGTGTGGGGGCAGAGTACACTCTTGGCATAGCAGTCCCAGCCCTCACCATGCAGCACCAGGTAGCAACACCACAGAGCCAGCTCTGGGACTGCAGGGACACACAGGAAGAGGGAGAAGGTTATGCTCGTCATACTCTCAACCCCTGATGAAAATCAAGTGATGGCTCTGCTCTGGGGTGAAAAGAGAAGGAAATGGACCCCTAGAGTCTTGGGGTCTGTACTACCTCCTTTCCCGGGCCTGGGCTCTCTCACACAGCTTCCTGCCTCGCTGTCCCCCAGTTGTCAGGCTCTTTACACCACCTTCTGGCTATTGCCAATTCCTCACTCTCTTTACCTTACTCTTCTGCAAAAGCCCCCCAGAATCATAGCAACCCTATGTTTCAATCCAAAAATAAAATTAACTTGTTTGCAAATATTTTTATGACCTGAAAATTTAGATATATAAGAAATGTCTCATCTAGCTGCAAAAGGCAATGTACAGTTAGTTAACAGACTGCCATGGTTGAAACTACAGAATTACATAAAACGGAGGAGTACCAGAAATGTCAGACATCACACACATGCTACAAGGGAGTATATCCTATCTCTCTTCTACCTCTTTTTTCCAACTCAAACTCAAATTCCAGGGGCCAGATTCTTCACTAGAGGTTAAATGAAAGTTAGTCAAATAATCTGGCACATGTAAGGTGCCAGCGCTTCAGGGCTGCCCTTCAGCTGGCAGTGTGATTTCAGGAGGTGAGGCAAAAAGAAAGCCTCTGCTATCCAGGTGTAAGAAAGACTGGTAATAAAACTGTAGGCCTGCTTCTTCCTCTAACTGTGTGCATTTTCAAACATCTGAGTCTAGTGTTTCCTATACAAAAATGAGTGCAGCTTTCTTTTTTTTTTTGCGGTACTGGGGATCGAACTCAGGACCCTGCGCTTGCTAGGCAAGTGCTTATTCCACTGAGCTATATCCCCAGCCCTGAGTGCAGCTTTCAATGGGACTAGTGGAATTATAGATAATATGGAAGCTCTGTGGCAAGTAGCCCTCCCTTATCAGATAAATTATACACAGGAACTAGCTCTTCTTGAGACAAGCACTACTCTACAGGCTTTACAAGCCTTAGTAATTATATTTGTCAACAATCTTTAATCTTTTTCTTTTCTCTCACCAGTACTAGAGATTGGAGATTGAAACCAGGGACTTCACATGGATCTATATCCAGCCCTTTCAAAAAACTTCTTTTTTAATTTTGAAACAGAGTCTCACTAACTTGTCCTGGCTGGGTTCTAAGCTTTTTCTACATGAATTGAATCATTCACTCATTCTTCCAATCAACTACTTCTTCAGTACATTTATGATGAATTCCATATGCCAAGCATTCTGCTAGGTACCAGGGCTACTAACAAGCCAGGAACCAGATTCTGGGATGAAACAGTGAACAGTAGCTTTGTTTAAAAAAAAAGAGTAAGGTACCCTAGGATCCCCTAGAAAGACTGGGAGTTGGGTAGGCAACCAAGGATGGGGCAGTTAAGTGGAGAACTGCACATTATGTACAACTCAGCCCGCAAGAGAGGATAAAGTTGGGGTGCACTGCAACTTAAGTAGCAGTCAGGTGGGCCTCATTGAGAAGTGAAGTATGTGCACATTTTGAGGCATTGAAGAAATGAGCAACTTGAGGAGACAGCAAATGCCACACAGTGGCCCCAGAGAGAGAGCACACCCAATACACCCTTGGAACAGGGAGGAGGCCAGTGTGGCTAGAACAGGAGTAATAGGAAAAGAAATCAGAGACATAATAGGGGTATGCGGCAGATCATGGAGGGCCTCTGCCTGGTCTCCCGAGTGGCCTGGGAGGGAGGGGGACACAGCTGTGACATTATCTTGCTTGGCTCCTGTTAAGGATGGGCTAGAGGGAAGCAAAGGAATAGTCAGAGAGACTAGCTGGCAGTGATCAGAGTACAGCAAAGCCTTCCTGCTTCTCCTCTGGAGCCCCAGGCAGAGACAGCCCTGCAAATGGCATTGATCCCCAAGATACACTGGAGGCCAGGCAGAACTGGGGAAGGAGAGACAGGCACGAGATAGCTCCTCCTCCTTACTACTAAAGCTTTTGTGTGCCCCATCTATTTACTGCATATGACCATCTAGTACTGCAAGAGAACCTCTGAAAATGGCCTGTCTGCAGCACACACCCTTGTCCCCAAGAAGGAGTGTGAGGATCTTGCCTGCTGTCCTAAAGAAGCTTTGAGGCTCAGGAAGACACGGGATTCATCACCAAGAGACCAGTGGCATGATGAGACACACAGATGCCTTAGTAGCAGATACCCTGAGGAATGCTACTAATGTTCACAACAGGAAAGACCACCTGCTCTGCAGTCACAGATGGTCTGTAGCAGCCCAGAGGCCCTACCCAAGTTCAGGCCACATAAGCTCTAGGAAACCAGAATAGAAAGAATAGGATACTAGTTGACTCTATATCTAATCAAGGAAATAATAAATCATGAGTTAGCCAGAAAGTCTCTAGCTGGAACCAAAGAAAAATAGGAACTTGAAAAACTCAAATTGTTCTTCATTAAAGTGGTTGGGCATTCAGAAATCAAACAATGTTCTGGAAATAAATGAAAGCCAGGTTTTTATAACATGAGTTTTGTGAAGTAGGTATCATATTGAAACCTACTGTACAATAACGTATTGTTCCAAAGAATGCTGAGATATAGCATAGAATTACTATAGATGAAATTCCATATTATTTACATAGAACATTTGTGTGACACACTCTTTAAAACAGGTAGGAATAAAACTCACAAATGAAAGTTTCAGATATTCATGTTCACATTTTAAGGCCCATGTAAATTTAACATTATTAATGTAAGACACTATGGCACAGATTACCTTAGCTTCATCAAGGCAATGATACTCATGAAATATGGTTTGGTGTACTTATTATATTTTTATTATTTTTAATGGTAAATTCCTGACTAATTATAATTATCTAACATACCCCTATTTAGGAATATCTAATAAATCACATTTTCGGCAACAATGCTTTTCTGATATGCAGGATCAATAAAATGGTAATCAGTCATGCAAGGTGTTGCTATGGCTTGAGTGTGACCTCCTCAAAGTTCATAGATTGAAAACATTAATCTCTCAGTGAGGTGGGGTTGGGAGGTATAGCCCAGTGGGAAGTATTTGGATCATGGAAGCAGAGCCCTTGTCAATGTATTAGTGGTACTGAGCTAATTCTCAGTGGACTGGATTGGTTACTGCGAGGGCAAATTGTTATAAAGTGAGACAGTTTCTATTTTGTGTCTTTCACATGTATCTACTTGCACTTCCACATTCCACAAATTGGTGCAGCACCAGGAGCCAAGTAGCCGTTGGCACCATGCTTGTGGACATCCCAGCCTCTGGTGCCATGAGCCAAAATAAACCTCCCTCTCTTTTTTTACACACCCAGTCTCAGGCATTCTACTACAGACACAAACCAGACCAAGACTGGTATGAATCTTGAATGTAAGCTATCCTCCTAGTCACTGCCTGAGTCAGCTCTACACAATTCCCTGCAGAGTCACTCAGTCTTCATTTGAAGACACCCATTGACAAGGATCTCACTGCTCCCCCAGGCAACTATTCCAACTTCAGATACAGCTCTATCAGGTTGCTTTTTCTCATTCAGCTCTGAAATCGATGTGTGTCAGCACAGAAATCAATGGGTTGTGTGGGAAAGCAATTCATTCACCTCTGGCCACTGCTGACAATTTAGGAAGAGAGGATGTAATCAGCAATAATAAAACAATGAGAGAAGCCCAAAATCAATGTATCACCTGTCAGAATAGCTCTCCCCTGAAGTAACTCAGTGTTTTCTCAATTGACTCACAGGACGACAAGACTTTTCAGTTGCTTCTTTTTCTAATATATATATATATATATATAAACTCTTTGAGGTTTTCTTTGTGATGAAAAGTTAATTGTAAGTCTCCAGCAAGCCATCATTTTTTGATTCGGGTTATTTTAGGAAGAGTCAACTCCCACAACTTCAGAGGAAAGGCAGAAAGGTCATAATAAAAGGAGGAATCTTCAAGGCATTTGGGGCAATGCAGCACAGGGACTCATTGTGGGATCTGTGTTCATAGCAGGGACAGAAGACGCTCCCTGAAATCTACATGCTCAGAGCGTAGATATTATTTCCAAAGTGACTTGCACTCCAGGACTGTCAGGAGGGAAGAAGAAGCTTTTCCAGCCGGCTGACTGCCATCTTTTGCCCTTTGATCAAGCTGAAAGGCTGAGCGTTAAGGACGTGGCTACTAATGTCAGAGGTCCTTGTGTTTGCCTGATGAAGTGAACACCTGTGGAAACTACAGGCAAGGGTCCAGCTGCTCAGATGTCTTTTTTGGACATGAGACAGAATAGACAGATGTCACAGTGAAAGGTGACCAAGGATAGGTGTGGGGAAAACACAGCAGTGTTGATGTCCCATGAAGCTGCATGTCTTCTGTGAGGCCCAGACAGGAACAGCATTTCCTCCCTGGGGATCATATACGCAGAATTCATGATTGCTTTGAACTGCCCTCTCTGGCTCCTCACTCAGGTCCTCACTTTGCCACATACTTGCCTCATGTCCTTGAGTGACTCAGCCAGCCTCCCTTGAACTCAGTTTTCTCATCTCCAGTATGGAGATAATTATCCTTTCCTCCAATTGGTTTCTTATGAGAATTAAATAAGATAAAGTATGAGAAAGCACATCCTAAGCTATCAAGCTTATGGAGGAAATTACTATTATTATAATCTACTATAAAGCCCTAGATGTCCTTTTCTGAATTTTCATGGAAAAGGGTAGAAAGGCAGAGCTGACCCTCACCCATGGGCACTCTGGCATTAGAAGGGGGAATCAAGCTGTCCCTGACCTCATGAGATCAGCGGGTCCAGAGTCTGTAGCTTACACAGATGTTGAGATGGCAGCAGTTTCATTTGGCTAAAGACTTCAAAATAGACAGAGGTGAAGGGTCAGTGCACTGCAGGATTCCAGTGACCTAGAGAGACCCCCAGAAGCCTGGAGTTGAAGCAACAATGAACTGAGCTCCAAGATGGAGACAGGAAATAGAGGTAGCTTCCGTGAGGTAGGCACCTGCTTGAAAAGGTGACATTAGCACATTAGTAACAGGCTGTAATTGATTGTTTTTCCTGTTCCAGAGGCATCTGTCTCTGCAAGAGAAAGGAAGTGGTCAGCAGTTCTGGTATGGTGGCTAGGACGGCATCCAGCATCTCCAGGATTACCTTCTTCCCCAGCTAATGGGCCAAGCACTGTTAAAAGCCAGGAGAGAACCCACAACACCTAAGAACAAGAGGTAGAAGGGCCAATCTGTGCCCAGACTGGCATCTGGAGGTCCTAGGGCCAGAAAGCTCAGCAGGAAGATGTGGATGAACAGGGAGGACAGGGAGAAACACCAGGTCCTAGCATTTTAAGCATCACAGATGCAATCTGTTCTAACACATTTTCCCAGTGTCACCCTTTCCCCTAGAGCCTATATATCTTGCCCTGGGAAGAGGTTGAGTTTCTCCGGGATACAGGACAGAGGCTTACTCACTTTATATTCCAGTGAGACCCAGTAAGAGGAGAGTACTCAATAACATGTGGCCTGGTGGGAGACGCTGGGGAGATTCTGAGCTCTCAGGAACACCTGAGAGTTCTCGTAGGACCCTGTGCTTTTCCATTGTTCAGGTCTGTTTGGTTGGCCCTTAGAATTGCCTCATCTGGAGATAAAGAGACGAACTATCTTCAGGCCTTTGAACTACATCGAAAAGCAGATATAGCAGCTTACAAGTTAGTCCCAGCTATTTCATTTTCCAGGTTCACCAGGCACCTTCAGTAGGCTGGACAGATGCGTTATACTCCTAAAATAAAGAGACTCCAATCTTCTCTCAAGATCCAGAAAAAATGGCGGTTAACAGAACTTTCTTAATTTTAAGATTTCTCTCCTGGTTTATTTTTCCCTTAAATTCTTGAGATCTGCTATCACTAATTTTGACTTTGATCTGGACTGTCCTCCAAAGGCCACGTGCTGAAAATTTGGCGACCATGAGGTGATTGGATGATGAGGGTATTAACTTCCTTGGTGGATGAATTCATTAATGAAACCATAATTTGATGGCTGTATTGGGAGATGATGAAAACTCAGGAGGTGGGACTTACTTCAAGAGAGTAGGTTACCTCTCTCCTCTTCTCCTTTCTTCCCTCTCTCCCTCTTGGCCACCATGAGATGAGATGCTTCCCTCTATCATACCCTTTTGGTATGATGTCTCTGCCTCACCACATGCCTAAAAGTAATGGAGCCAGCTGACCATGGACTGAACCCTCTGGAACTGTGGGTCAAAATAAACTTTTCATCTTTTAAAGTGAGTTCCTCAGGTATTTCATTGCAGCAATGGAGAACTGATTAGTATATCCCTTTATAAGAATATTGTAGGTGATTTTTATCTGTTTTAGAATGAATTATCTATTCCGGATTGAATAGACCTATGTTTCTATGTTATTGCACAAAGAATATTCTGAATTTGTAGATGCACTACCATATAGACAAATATGAAAATAAAAATTATAATTTTTTATTAAAAACAAAAGGAGGAGGTGGGGAAGTTGCCATAACTGAAGCCACAGTTATCCATCATCACCACCATTATTATCAAAATCATTAAAGGTATCAAAGCCATAATTTTAAAAAATATATGCTGCCTGCAAAACACAGCTGATAATTTTGCTTTCCACTTCATTTAGAAAAAATGAAGTAATCAAAAAAGAAATCCACACCCTCCCTCACTGTAGCTGTATACCTGCCATGTAATTTATCTCCCCAATTATTGCTATGCTGAATTATATGTCTCTATCCACAATCAACCTTATCTTCTTGACATTAAACTCACTCCCTCTCTCCTACCTAGGGGCAACCACTCAGCTACTATCTTTTTCTCTTTTGTGCTATAAATGTTTCATTTTCTACCGGACTATTCTTATAAACATACAAATATATCATTCTTTCTCTCATCTTAGAAAAGCCACCTTCTTCACCAGCTATTACCAGAGTTTCCTTCTGCAGAAAACTCTTCAAAACAGTTTTCACTGTCTCAATTCTCCCTTCTCATCCTTTCTTACATCCAAAGGGATCAAAGTTTTCCCCCCACTGTTGTTAAGATCTTGAATGCTTTCCTCACTGGCAAATCCAATGGTCAATTCTTCTTTTCATGGTTGACCAACTTCCAAAATGAACCCCACCTCCTGGTAATTATACTCCTTCAGCTTTCCCTTTCCATATTGTATTAAGAGTATTCAGAGATCATCACATTTGCAAAACACTGTAACTTCCATTGAGGGCTACTCTCATCTCTTGGATCACTTGCTCTGGGAAAAGCCAGCTATCATTTAACAAGGCCAGACAGCCTACATGGAAAAGAACAGAGGACCACTAAGAACTGCAAGAGTGACCTTGGGATATGATTCTGTAGCTGTGGGTGAGTCTAGAGATGGCTGCAGTCCCAGCTCCTAGCTTCACTACAACCTAGTTAGAGATCTAGGATCAGCACTACCCATCTTAGCTATTCCCAAATCCTCAGAAGGTTCGTGACATAATAAATGCAAGTTCTTTCAGACTACTACATTTTGGACTAATCTGTTATACAATATGTAACTAACACACTTGAACTTTCATTTTATTTGACCCAATTGATCACTTTTTTCCCCCTTGAAACACTCTCTTAATTTGAACCTCACTCTCCTGACTTTCCATTTCCTGGACCATTTCTCTACTCCCTCTGCTGGTTTCCTTCTGCTGGACCATCTACTTCTGCCTAACTTCTTCAACTTGGAGGCTTTAAGAATTGGGCTTTGGCCCTCCTCATTTCTTGGCCTACTATTACTCCCTTGGTGACTTCATACACTCCTGTGACTTTCATTACCATCAATGTGTTGTCAATTCCAAACTTTATAGCTCAGGCCATATTTTTCCCCAAACTTCCGGACCTATGTAAACAATTGTCCACATGACTTCTGTACTTGGACACTGGTTATGCAACTCAAAATCAGCATGCTCAAGCAGGAATCCTAACTTCTCCAATGCAAACTTGCTTCACATTCTCCTGATTTGATGGCAGCTCCAGCCTTTTTAACTGTACAAACTAACTCTGCACCCTTTCTCTTATACCCTCCATCTCATCATCAGTGAGTCCTACTGAGCCTATCTATAAGATATGTGAAAGAGTCAGTCTCATCCTCAAAGCCTTGAAGATAATATAAAGGACAATGAATAGTAATAATAAACATCAATGTACTAGGTCCTACCACATGTTAGACCCTCTGGAATCCTCTATGTACATACATTGTATCTGATTTGGTCCTTACAATAACACTGTATAGAAGGCACTATTATTAGCCCTATTTTACATCTGAGGAAAGCTGAGGTACACGAAGTGTACTAACTTTCCTAAGGTCTCATACCTGGTAAATAGTGCAGCCAGATATTGAACCAGGCAGCCTTCTCCCAACACCGTATGTTTAAGTGATAAGTACACTTCAGTGTGAAAGCACATGGAACAGATCCATACCTGCAGCTATGTAAACCTTAAGTACTTCACAAAGAAAACCCATTCGTACCCACAGGCACTGTCTAGACTGGTAAACAGACTGGCATTCTACTTCCCAACATCGATATCTGCATTTAACTCCTTAGCACTTCACAGACTCCATTCTTACCTCCCCGGAGAACCAGCCCTACATTTTCCACTACATCTATTATTCATTGCTAAACATAACATTTCGAAATTGCCAACATTTCACAACCTTCTCATGCTAAGCTTTCTCAGCCTGCCCCCCTCTCTCCTCTCACCATCATCTTTTCCCTGCAGCTTCCTGTTAATTAAGAGCAGCTTGCTTTCTCTTCAAGTATCACAGTGTCACATTTACTTCCAGTTGTACTGCTCTGCCTTATCTCTAATGCACTTTTTGGCCAAGAGGAGGAGGCAGGGGCTGAGAGAGTTCCTTGATCATTGATCACATGTATTTCTACCTATCTGGCTACTTCTTTTTGTTGTTGCTATTGTTCTTTTCAAATAGTGACAGTTTGGCTGTTAAAGCTGCACAAATTTCCTTGTAATAGATGTAGCTTAGGCATCTGCTGCATTCCTCCCCGCTCTGGGGAACACAAAGACTTAGTTATGATCTGACCACGTACTCAAAGCAACCTTCAACATTTTAGAAGTTTTAAGAAGGAAATAAAGACCTCTATGGGCGGAAAGAGAAGGTGAAGTTGGACTGTTCTTGAAGAGTGGAAAAGATTTGTATGAAGAAAAATCACACATGCTAAGGGATGAGAACTGAGGTTAGTAAGTCTTAGTTAAGTGTCAGGAAAAGTATTTCCAGTTGGAAAAACATGGGAGATGAGATTGGATGAGATCCTGCTATAATTTGCACATAATTTGAATGTGTCTCCCAAGAGGTCTTGTTTTGGGAGTTTGGTCCCCAGTGTGGGGATATTGTTAGCTATTGGAACCAGAAGTCTGCCAGTGAG
>PVLD010033314.1:0-13776 GCA_004027595.1 Dinomys branickii
GATTGTTAGAGTAGCAAATAAAGTGGGACATAATTGACTCTTAAATGTCCCGGAAAGGAGCATAGAAGGAGTCTGAGCAGCAGAGGGAAGGAAGGGGCACCTCCCAAGGAGACCCAAGGATGTCTAGGTGTGTTTTGGTGCCTTTTCCAGGGTATCTTCCATTTGTTCCCTGCACATGAGCTGTCTGGCCTGTCAAGGCCAGTTTTCTTGCTGCCTGAATATGACCCCTTTCCCACCTGGTCCTCTGCAGATTCCAGAGGTTCTACCTGACTTGTTCTCATAGTTTTCCCTTGGAATCCTACCTATCCTTCAGCCCTCAGCCCAAGTTCCAGAACCCATAGAGCCTCTCCCTAGAAGAGTATTCCCCAGCTCTTACCGTATAGGGAGCTGGGCACATTTCCCTGTGTGCAGCTGCTATCTACTCTCCAATTTCTCTCTACTAGCCAGTGAGGCTGTGAGCACTGATTGATAACTGAAGGGCCTAGGCCTGGGTGCCGCCTGTCAGTGTGTTTTCTTCATGTGCACACTTATTTTCCCATCAGATAGAATTTATTTTATGCAGAAAACATAAAGAAAAGTAGAACAATGACAAACTATATTTTGGGACATATGTATCACCAAGTATGAACAAATTAGTCATTTTTAATTCACAACTGTTTGTAAGAAATGTTTGTGTCTGTGAAGCACTGGCTTGCATATTTATCTCCTGTAGTTGGTGTTTGATTTGTTTTTGAAGTTTAATATTAGTTTATAACGTGTAGAGGTCAAAATATTTGACATAAAACTGTTACTCTGTCATCTTCCTGCCAGTCTTGAGCAAGACACCCACTGGCCACTCCACATGGGCCACTGAGGTGGACCTGTCTAGTACATTTTCAGTCTGGCACCTGGCTTGTCCATTGTCCTGAGAAAGCTCTGTTCAGCTGGTATCCAGCTTCTCCACCTCTAGATCTTTCTGGCCTTGTCCATCTGAGCATCCTACCCTTTCTTGTTTTTCTCTACCTCTCACTCCTTCCCAAATCCAATAGGCTTCATAAAGCTTTGCTCAGCAACTTCAGCTCAGCTGCTTTCTTCGTGCTCATGTACACAGAGACATTAACCACTGATTGAGCGCTTACACATGTTTACCTCTTCACCACAGACTGCAGGTAATCCAGGAGAGGGGAAGGGCAAGGAGAGCTCAGGTCAGGGTTTCCACTTGCAGGCTTTGTTCAGGACTTCAGGATGCCTGGCTTAGATAGTCCTATTCAATGTAGATAGGGACAGGGTTTTGTTGGCCAAATCATTCTGAGGCCTTGTGCTAACTCAGTTGAGTTCACTAACCAGTACAGTCCCCTTTGTCTCCCCTCACCCCAGCCTGCCTTTTGGACACAATACCTTGTCCTATCCGCATAACCCTGTTGGGTTCAATGAAGGATTTTCTGAGATAAAAATGAAAGCCAAGTCCTCTCCCCAAACTTCGTAAGTCTCTTTCTTCCTGAGCTGCTGGCACTGACACATGGAAGATGTGCGCACCTCATCAGGACTCACTAGACTTTGGCTCTTGTGCCATGCTCAGCTGAGGTATAGGTTCCAGCTTCATGTTTCACTTGCCGCTGCCTGGGGCCACTGTGCGTGGATGCTCAGTAGGGACCTCCGCCCTCTGAACATTGCGGTCTGAGTCCGAGTGTTCTCTCTCTTTCTCCTTAGGAGTGAATGCACAGCTATATCCTTAGTAATAGTCCAAATCATCTGAATTAATGATTTTTGAATTCCCAGGTATCATAGTACAAAACTGTACCAAATTAGGTTCATAGAGATTCCTCGTCTTTTACTTGTGCCTGGAATAAAATAAGTCTTTTATAGGCCATAATGGTTGTCCAATACGTTGAGCAGACGAGGGGCCCTCTATACATTAATTACCTGAACAAAGCTGAAGCAGCCAACAGAGCTCTACTAGAAAGGAGATTGGTTATTTCAAAGATACTTTCCTTTTAAAGGCTACAGCAGAAGGGCCTTCCTTGTCATGCTAGTTACAACTGGCCTGCTTGGGAGTATGGACATTATTTCTCTCTCCTAACACTGTATCTTTGATGTCAGTCAAACACCTTAATTTCTGCCTGAGATGCTGAATGTCAGCATGAAAGACACCATTTATGTGAGTCTAATGGCTTAATTCAGGAGCTCCATCCAAATCAAAGTCATCTAATTAATTTCATTGAATGTAAGAAGGAAAGCACCTTGATGCTGATCGAGACTGTTAGGATGTTTGTGGTACACAAGACAGAGGAGGCAACATCCAGGAGTAGAAGGTGAGGCTTCCTCTGTCCACAAGATCTCCACATCTGATTCCTCACCTGCTTCGATTTGGCACTAGCCCTGGGGACCTGACAGGTGTTCTATCACTCTTGGTTCTTTGTTTGGTTAGTACTATAATTTCATTTATGTCCTCAGACTGTCTTGTTTGACTCTTACCCTCAGGAAAATTGATAAGATGGAGGGAAAGAAAACAGATTGAAAAGAAACAAGGATAAAGTCAGTCTCTGTAGAGATCTGGCCTCACCACATACTGGTTAGGGAGCCTGTGAGTAACTTTCCTCATCTATGCCATGGGGACAGGATTCCTATCTCCCAGTCATCTGGCGAGGCTGAAATGAAGTAATGTAAGTCATTTCATGTATGCCCGAAACCAAGCAGGTCAGAGGCTATCTCAGGTGCTCTCCTGGCTCTGCCACCACTCTCCCCAAGACAGCTCCATGCTCCTGAATGGCACGTGGCCATACCTGGAACGAGAAAGGAAAGGTGGGAAGGGTGTGTTCACAAAAACCATATGGCCTCCATGTTAGGCATTCAAAGTTTTATTTTGTTTTGCATTGTGCTTTATGAAGCAGTATAAGTTTTTCAAAGAAACAAAACACTTTATGACTAGCAAGGGGAAATGAGATCAACTAGCATCTAGGGGGCCTTAAGAAGACAGTAAATTGCCGTTGTGTGAAAGGGAGGCTGTAGGACACAGGCATGGGCCTTTGTCATATTCTGGAGCATTTGAGATAGAGAGAGAATATAAGTAGCTCCAGGCAACACCCAGAACCCCATCCCTGTCATGACCACATCACTGAGTCTTTGTCTTCAAAGTGCCCTTGTGCTGCTGCACTATTGAACTGATCCACTGCCCTGTTTTCTGCTTGGCTTCCTCCCAGCTGAAGCATGGCTCATACCCTATATCTCGTTGAGCTTTCTTATAAGTGACTGTGAACACACTATTTAACATTGTCAGTAAGTGGCGGGTAAATGGGGGTTGATATTTGTAAACAGGCCTCAACAGGAAGCTCATCATTTCAAGTAGGAAAGCAAGCCAGTACATTAGAGAGAGAGGGAGGCTTAGGGTAGAATCAAGGCTGAGACCGCACTCTTTGCTCAGGGTGTAGTGTAAATTATCATAGCTTTGGTGAGGTGTATCATCTGTGATGTAGTAAAATTGTCCTCTGATGTTTGGGGCCTTGTTGGGGTCCCTTAACGCCCTGGTAGCCAGAATGTGGGCCCAGGCTGCATTACCAATGAAGACTGGGTTAACTACAGAGAATTTGCCTATACTTTTCAGCATCCCATTGTTTTGGAGGGCTGCATTCATCACAGAAGACAAGAATGGGCTTCCTTCTCCATAGATGTAGGTGGGTCTCAAGGCACAAGTGTACAGGGTTCCGCCATTTCTCAGCGTGCAGCCATTAGCTTTCAGCACAGCCTTCTCCGCCAGCTTTTTGCTGTATGGGTAAGGAGCAGACCACGTGCTTTCGTGATGGTGGTCCTCGTGTGCATTCTGGATGATCTCCTTGTAGGAGTTGGGCCCAGCTACCTCAATAGAGCTGGTGTAGATGAAGATTGGCACGCTGGCCTGCACGCAGGCCTCCAACAGGTTCTGGGTACCTGAAGTAGCGAGCAGAGAGTCAGCATTAGAAAATAACCCAAGCTTTTTTTTAAATGAAAAACAAAATTTATATGTCTATACAAGGATAACTGGGATACGTGTATTACTGATATCTGTGGCTTATTGAGAGGAATAGCCAATGCTTAAAATTTTCTTTCTTCCTGACCAATTTTGCACTCTTGAATCTGGTAACCAGAATGACTGATCTGAAAACAACAATATGCAGCATAAGAACCATTATCATTTCCAATGTGGTTTTTTAAAATTACTTGTTACTGTCTTTGATTGTTTGATCAATCTTACATTTTTATGTTTGGTGGACTGAGCAACTACGTTGAAGATAACAATAGGTAATGTAGCAACCATTGTTAATTCCTATCTTTTTGTTTTGACGTCATGTATTATTTTTGTTGTTTTTGTGTTGTTTTGATTTTGTCTTCACATTTGTTAGTTTTTTAAATTTTTAAAATAAATAAAAGAAAAAAACTTAAAAAGAGAGAAAATAACCCACGGGACTCCTATGGGTCAGATTCTTATTCATATCTACCCCCTCCTCCTGAGGTGATTTTTACACATATGCCAGCCTACAGTACAGCCTTCTCCGCCAGCTTTTTGCTGTATGTGTATAGAGCAGATCACATGCTTTGGTAATGCTGGTCGTTATGGGCACTGTGGATGATCTCCTTGTAGGACTTGGGCCCAGTTACCTCAATGCAACTGGCATAGATGAAGATTGTCATGCTGGCTTGCACACGGGCCTCCAAAAGTAACTTAGTACCTGCACATGAGCAGTACATGTTCAGGATGACCCAGAGGCCTCTCCGCACCCAAGCTTCATGTTCATCCCTTTTCTCTTCCCAAAGAAAGTAATTCTTTGAGTGTAATTTTTCATCTTCCTGAATCAGATATCATGCTATAGTTTGAAGAAATTCAAAAATAAAAACTTGATAGTTGAGTTGGATTACCATGAATTTGTAGAGTTTTTGTTTCATAGAGCTGTGGGTACATATTTTTACTTTGAATTTAAAAGTGCATAGGGTTGATACTTTATTGTGATTATATATGTGGGCTTTTGCCACAGGTATGTATGAAATGGATATGCAAAGACAAAGGATTTGGGTGCCACGTGCCAAAGTCTCCTGGAAGGCATGGTTAGCGATTAAAATATGTCCTACAGCAGCACAAGTTCATATGGGATCAAAACTCATTGCCTTAAAGAATATATGTCTGTCCCTTGTCCTCCCCATAGTGTGATTTATTACATAGATTGGCTCTAAGTCAATCAGGTAGCAGACAACCCTATCCTTTTCCTGTCTTTCCTTTGTCCTCTACATAAATTCCTATGCAGATGATCTTTTATTCTACTTCCTTGCTTTCTGGTTCTATCAGTAAAAAGCTACAGGAGCTTCAACTTGGGGGCTCTCTATGAGATTCTCTCATTTTGTTAAGGGAAGTCCCTTTGGGCCTTCTTGAAGTTTGAACTGGCTATAGACTGAGTAATCTCTCATCCTTTGCAATGAAATGGTCATGAACTGGGTGTTATGAGTTGTATTTAGATGTCCCCACAAAGTTTCACACAGTCAGAGGCTTTTTCAGAGGTGGCTGAATGTGAGGTGTGCGATACTCGAATTGGTTATTGAATTGGTGCAATGCTGGACTCAAGGGCCCTGGGTTAAGGATGAGAGTGCTACCTGCTCTAAGTAGTCTGGATAAGATGTCAGGGACAGAGAGCGCTGTGGTCATCCTTTGCTTGATTGCTTTTGTTGTCTTCGGCTTGCCATGAATTGGTTTCCCTCTGTGATCTCCCTAGGCCAAGCTATCTTGCTTTGGAGCCAGTATTTAACTTTCTTCTCATTCATGTAGGTGATCAGAGTAAGATTTACCTTACATCTCAATGGAGGCTTGGGACTTGGACTTTCCAGCAATACTGAAATGGTTAGGACTTCAGCAACTCTTGGAGATGGACTAAATGCCTTTTGTATAAAAGGATGTGCATGAGTCTCTGAAAAATCAGGAGTAGAATTTATGCTTTATGTCTGGATGGCTCCTAGAGCCTCACGTGGTCATAGAACTTTTTCAGAGGTGGCTGAATCTAGAGTGTGTGATGTTGGGCTTAAGGGTGTGTGATTAGTACATCAGTCCACTGATTGGTTTGGCATAACTCTGGGTTATGGGTATGAGTGCTACTCCCACCCTAAGGCAGGTAGCCTATGATAGATTTCCCACTCGAGACCTGCTTAGTCCTCATGGTGTTAGTACAAAGCTGAGTTATAATGGTGCCTAGCTTCCCCAGAAACCCCTGTAGTTTCTTCTTCCCAGCTCCCTTTGTTAAAGCCTGCATGTGCCAAACATGATCCAATCCCCCTTCAGCACGTTATGCTGAGCATCCCACATCAGCTACCCTATGCCCCTCTCCCCTCAGAGTGCATATAAGCTCCAACCCTGTCCTTTGTCTTCAGAGAGCCAGCCCAACTACTGTTGAGCTGACTCCCTCCATGCCCATATTAAACTTTTATCTCACTGTTTATATCTCTCTCCTTTTCTCTGTGTTGTGTTAGACTGTCTAATTTTACATCAATCAGCCTACATACAACATAAGTGACAGAAAGAGTCTTGTTCCTCCCTCCTTGCTTTTGCTGTCTTCCACTGCCATATATGGTTACCCCTTTGCCATGTGCTACCCTTCCTTAGAGCCAGCTGATTATGGACTGAATACGGGTTATTTTAAATTTATTTTATTATTCTTTTTATGATAATGTGGGTTGACTATAGAAGCCTTCCCACTGAGCTATATCTCAGCCCCTCCCCTTCATATTTTGAGGAAATAGAGCTTAAACTTGCATTCTACTGCCTCAGGCTCTATGTATCACTACACTCCCCTAATGTGGAGGAGGCCACAGTTTTAAGAATTATTGATAATTCATATCATACCTGCTCTTGTACAGTTGGAAGTTGACATCACATCTGCACAGCCAGAGTTGTAAGTAGGGAATATAAATCCTTAAGGAAGCACTATAATTCTTGTATTCTTCTCATTGTTGAGGGTTAAGAAAATCTTCACCATTAGAGCCATATTTGAGTCCTTGAGGAAATCATTATTGCTTTGAGGGAGATATAGGGACTTAGACTGTACGTCTGATATTGTGTCCTCTGGGAAGGCCAGTTCTTTCTATCCCTCTGATTACCCAATAATGAACAGGGTGAACATTTCCCTTACTTAGAATTTTGAAATACTGTCTTGGACTTTTTGGTCAAGCTTGGTGAAGAACTGAAAACAAAAGTGTGCTACCTGCTGGAAGTATATGTGATAGCAGGATGCCATAAGGAGCTACTGGCAGCATGGACCTGCAGGCTCTGGATGGAATGGAGAACACCTTCCCTTGAAAAGGAGAGGAATGTCTTCAGGAAGGATATTTTTCATTAATCAATTCTCCCTTTTAAACTCTTTCTGCATTTGATTTCATTGAGAGAAAGCTAACTTAAAAAAATTAAAATGTTTAGCCAAGAAAATGTGATCTTAGTTTAATAAACAAGAAAGTGAATATCATTTGATGTATTTTGTAGACCTATGACAAGGTCTTAATAAACATTTTAGAAACCCAACTGTCCCTTCATTTTCTCATTCTGTGGCCAAGTGATACAGAAGGCAGGTGTTATGTGACAGAAACTGGAAATGAGAATTGAGTACTTATAGTGCCCTCCTGCAACGTGAGAATATAGGGGGGTGGTGAAGTAGCAACTAGAAAGGGTTTGTTTTGTGATGGTGCTGAATAATCAAATCCAAGTTGTTAGTTTTCAGAGGAGTTCCTGAGTCACTAATTTGATGGGTCAAGGCACTGGGGAACATGGATCAGGATCTGGGGGTGCAGTGTTTCTGGAAATGTGTCTCAATGTTATTTATGGCTTGTATCTAAATGTCCCCCCAAAGCTCCATGTGCTCATAGGTGGAACTTTTAGAGATGGCAGGATCTAGGGTGTGTGATAATGGGACTAAGGGTGTGTGGTACTAAATTAGTCCATTGATTGACTTAGCATAATTTTGGGTGTGGATAATGGGAAGGCCCACTCTGGGTGTGGGTGGCATCATCCAAAAGGCTTGTAGCCTGGATGGGATAAAATGGGAAGGGAGGTTGACCTTGCAGCTTGTTCCCGCTGCCTTCTGCTTGCTCTTCCATGAGCTTTCTCCTCTGTAATTCCACTCTATGTTGGAACCATCCAAGTGTGGACTGAAACCTCTGCAAACTGTGAGTTGAAATGAATCTTTCTCACTTTGACTTGTGGTGTCAGGTATGTTGTTTCAGCGATCAGAAAAGTAACTAAGACACTTACTTTATGGTAGGACGAAAAGTCCCACCTCAGAAAGAGTTGTAAAGCATTTAAGGATAAGGATCTGAGGAAGATTTACCTTGGGCACCTAAGATCGATTCCTCCAGAACAGACCTAGTGGTGAACCGAAGAGATAGTAATATGGACAGTGGGAAATGATTCTTGCTAAGAAACTATGGTGAGAAAGAAAATGCCATACAGTTCTGTCCTGACTACTGTAGGACAGCTGTGCTACAGCTCTAGAGATGAGTCCATCCTTCAAGTGTTCAGGAGGCTCTAGACAGTCTCATCATCCCTGATGTGAGAGCTAAAAGCATGACCTAGGTGTCATCTGCAAGGTGCTCTGACCCATCAGTGTAGGTGGATGGATGAGTATCAAGGTTTTCAATTTGGAGTCCATTCAACCTTGAAATGGAATAGCTACAAGAAAAACTTTCCTGGTCTTTGAAATCTCACAGGTGTAGTATTCTGGATCTCCTACAGACTGTCTCTGGACCTTAGCCAAGTTTTTGCCCCTGGTTTATTCATCTAAAACACCAAGAGTAACAGCTCTGAGCTCTGTCAAGAGTAAAAGCAAAAGAACCTGGGTGGGAGCCTAGCAGCAGTTCCATGGTGGGGCTTCTCTTCCCCTCATCCGTCCTGCAGTCCTCCTCTTTCCACCTGCTGCAGCTTACTCCTAGGTACTCTACCTTTCAGGTTGATGTCTATGATGGTCTTTCTGCGAGCAGCATCTTCCCCATCAACGGCAGCAGCAGTATGGATGACAACTGAGATGCCCTGGCAGGCTGTCCTCAGACACTGAGCATCCAGAATGTCTCCTTCAAGCACTTTCACTTTGGTCTTTGTCTGAAACTCTGTGGAACACAAACCATGATACTGGGACTCTTCCTAGATGGGGCAGGAAGTTTCCTCAAAAGAGTGACAACTACATAGTTCTTTCAGGGTAGCTGTAGTGGCCAGATGAGGACAGAGCTCACTCCTTGAAAGGAACAAATATTAAAATGTACATCAGTCATAATGTGTAGCCATTACCCAGAAGAAATAAACAACTATTTACTTCATCTTATTGCAGCAATCTGAACAGCTGTTTGTGACACTGCAAAAATGTACTGTTTTGGGCATAGAAAGAACACAGTAAGGATTCTCCACTCTTACCTTTCTGTAGGCTTTTGTCTATCATTCACAACCTCTTTGTAAGAAATCACTCAGACTACTTCAAAGCCTGGGTGTCTAAGGACACCTGAGGACTGACCCCCACCCTTCTAGCACAAGTGCACAGTGTTATACAGTAATGTAACCATGACTTAGCACAGGTAAAGATGCATGTGTTGTTCTGTGGTTTGTGTCTAGATGTTCCCCCAAAAGTCTCATGCAGCCTTGGGGTAAGCTTCTAGAATTTATGATTGATTCATGGTCGGATGCTGTGATTATGGGTGCGGGCACTACACTCACTCTGGGGTGGGTAGTCTGCATACAAGAGATGGAAAGAGGCGTGGTCTCTCTCCACCGCTTTGGCCCTTGTTGCTTGTGCTACCTTCCACTGCCATGAACAGTTGCCCTTCAACCAAGACACTCTGCATTGGAGACGGCTGATTATGGGCTAAAACCTCCACAAACTATGAGCTAAATAAACTTTTCCTTCCTTAATTTTAGGTTTTGAATATTTTGTCCCAGCAATGAGGTAAAAGTAACTAACACAGAATTTGCTACCAGAGAAACAGGGTCGTTGCTGTAACTATATCTGACCATGTGGTTCAAGAACCTTTGGGAATGGCTGGTGAGAAGATTGGAAAGATTCAGAGATGTCACCTAAAACAGTAGTACTGAAATGCCTTATACTGTTTTATAGGGGAGATTTTGATCAGAGCTCAGAAGGCCAGAAGTCTGATAGAAATCCTGCTGGTACAAACTAGGCTTGGGAGGTTTCCACTGGGAAGAAGGACTGCATTGGCTGTTGGACTCCAGATGATGTATGTTATGGCGTGGAAAAAAGTTTGACTGCATTTTGCTAACATCAAGAAATTTTGTCTGAGATTAAGACTAAGAGCAATGGACTCATTAATCTGGCAGAAGAAATTTCAAGGCAGTCAAATGTTGAGGTATTGGTATGGCTATTTTTGGTTTTTTTAGCTGGATTTATGTAGTAAATGAAGAGAAAAGAGCCCAGCAGGATGATGTAAAATGTGAGTTTGGCCAGAAAAAACGCTCCAGTAAAGCTGTGCACTGCAAAGATGGAGCTGAAGAAATCTGCATTGTTGAGAAGGAACAGGAAAATATAAAATACGACCTGAAGATATCATAAGAAATAGCAATTCTCTGCCCTTTTCAGCCTAAAAATTGCAAAAGTGAAAGACTTTGCTTTGAGGAGAAAGAGAAAAGAATTATGTTCCAGAAGAGTGGCATTCACACTATGTTCCAGAATTTGGTGACATCTGCACCAGGTTCCAGAATATCTGCACCAGGTTCCAGAATGGTGGCAGCATAGAGAATTTGTTCCTCAGAATCAGATTCAGAGTGCTAAGTGATTCAAACACTCAAACTCTATAACCAATAGAGAAGAAAGCCTGGCTACTGCTGGCACCCTGGCATCATCCATATGGTGCTGGCTTTAGGCACATGCAGAATGCAAGAGTTGTAAGGTTAAAAAGGCTTCCACCCAGATTTCAGAAGAAGGCTTGGGAGACCAGGCAGTGTGCTTCTGACAGAGCAATATGTGAATCTGTGATGGTGAAGCCAAAGGGGCAGTGGAGACCCCAAATTTTAGAGAAGTCAGGAATATGGGTCATCTGAGAAATCCTGCAAGGAGGGAGCAAAAAGTGGGCCTAAAAGAGAAGCTGTGGGATCTACAATCACCAAAAGTGCCACAGGGGCAGAATCATGCAAACCCTTTGGAGCTCACAACTTGCCACAATTTTCTTTGGAAGTTCCACCAGAACTACAGAACTTAATGTTTGCTCTGCTGGATTTTGGACTTGTTTTGATTCCATTCCTTTGTATCCCTATTTGTAACTTTTGGAGTGGAAATGTCTATCTTGTGGCATTGAATTTTGGAAGTGTTTAACTTTTTTTTCCATTTGTACAGGGGCTCACAGCTAAGAGTTTGTCTTACATCTCAGAGAAGACTTGGGTCTTGGACTTTTCAGCAATGCTGAAACTAGTAGGACTTTGGCAACTCTTAGAGGTGGACTAAAATGCTTTCTGCAAAAAGGATGTGCAGGAGTCTTTGGGGGAGCCAGTGGAAGAATGTTATGATTTGCATCAAGATATCTCCCCAAAGACTCATGCAGTCATGGGGTGAGTTTCTAGAGTTTGTGCTTGATTCGTGGTCCAATACTAGGATTATGGATGTGAGTGCTACCCCACACTGGAGTGGGTAAGCTACATACAACATAAGAGAGGGTAAGTGGCTCTTGTTGCTTTTGCTGCCTTCCACTGCCATGAACAGTTGCTCCTCAACTGAGCCACCTTGCCTTGGAGCCAGCTGATTATGGACTGAAGACTCCACAAACTGTGAGCTAAACAAATCTTTCTTTCCTTAATTTTTGGTGTTTGGCATTTTGTCCCAGCAATGAGAGAAGAGTACCTAAGACATCCTGGTTACAACAGTATGTAAGAATATAAATATGTGAAAATAACCTGTATAAGAATTATATAATAAAGATATAAAGATGCAGGTGAGTTTTTCACTCTTGCATCCTTGTGCTCTGCTCTGGTCCAAACTGCCTGCTGTTGTTGCTGACGTCTTGAACACATACATTCTTTAACCTAGGGACTTCATCCATGAAAGTCTCCGCCCTGTGGGCCAACACCCTCTACTGTGACTTTTGAGGGGCTCCTGCTTTAGGCTGAGCATTGCTATTTCCTGAGATCAGATGGTAGTTCCCAAATGGTTTACATATAGTTCTGGTTGTATTAATATTTGTTCATCAAAAACACCAGTGAAACAATCAGTAGGACATCTGACTGTGGAAGTCAGAGAACACCACAGATGAGTAGAGTGATGGTTTTCACCCCAGGTCCTGTTGAGGGGGTTTGTGGGCTCTTGTAACAGGATAGCTCCTTTGGAAAGTTGATCTTTGGAGAGTTACTTTTCTCTCCCTTTCCTTAGTACTTGGTCCTCACTAACACTTCTGCAAATTCTCCACCCCTTTATTACCCCTTAGAATTCTGATTTCTAAAAAGAATCCCCATCTAAGTGATTAAGATGTTAACTGCTGCCTGGTGCAGTGGCGCACACCTGTAGTCTCTGAGTTGTGTAGTTTTATAAATGTGTACTATGTGGAGTGACCATCTTGTTATCAAGTAACTCCTTCTAAAAGTTACTCACCAATTTACCATTACCCAGTTTTAGGTTGCTCGCCTCTCTTTCTGAAGTTAGATTCCACGTTCTTCTCATCTTGAGCAAAGAATTGAATAAAATAAGCAAAACTCATGACAAGGTTTATTTGCAAAAGTAAAAGTAGAGTGAGGGAGAAAGTGGCTCTGCAGAGTGAGATTGGTGGAGTAAAAATCAAGGTTGAAGTAAATCCTGGAGAAAATAAGGCAGGCTATCATAAGGAAAGCCATGACATCATGCTCTTCTTGGGGTCTGTATCCTTGTATGGTGTCCAAATCTTGAGGAAACCTGAGAGAACTTCTTTGTATGGGTCATGAGAGGTGGTGCTGGGATCCCACACCACAGGCTGATTTCAGGTATAGGTCATCTTATTAAAAACTTGCCTAAATGCTCAGCAAGAAGTCCATGTGTAGGAATTTGGGAACTGTTGCACAAATGTTGTAAAATTTTGTAATTAATAGGCCATGTCTATTTGCCCAGCCAGTTTTGCAATGCCTATGTCAATCTCCTATCTCGATCTCTCAGGAAGAAATCACTCTTTATAGAAAGCTGGATCTGCTCACCAGGGGACTTCTCAGAAGCTGCCATGAATCTTTTCATCTAGGGGATTCTCCTTCCCTTCTCAAAGCTTTGGCTGCCTACAAACACTTTGGTGGAAGAAAAGGTATTTTGTTTCTTGGTGAGCCACTGGAGTCCAGTCTGGGTAAACCACACTAGGTTCACAGAATGAAATGTGTAGCTTTACCAGTTGGGGCTTGCACATACCTTTGGACCTTGCTCGGGTTGTTTGTAGTAAAAGTGGTATGAGGTAAGTTATCTCTGGCCTTCAGTTCTTCAGTAACCATTTGGACTTTGCTTGAGTCTTGTTTGTTTTTAGTTGGTGTGTGTCCGGCGCCGCTCCCGACCCGCAGAAGGCAGCACGCAGACAATCGGGTTCTGTAACATGTTTTCTTTATTGGACACAGCACAAACCCCACAGGAGTCCACTCTTTGTGGCTCCTTCCGGGCTTCTTCCTCTTCCAGCTTCCCGTTACAGCAACTTATATAAGGGCGGTTAGCAAATCACACTACGCCACGTGGGCCTTCAGGATTGGTTTCAGGGCGCCGTAAGCAGGCACCTTTCTATATAAGGTATACACAGAGTCGGCAACAAGAACCAGAAAACAGGATATAGGCGCCATCTTGGTAACACGGTGGGAGGGGCTGATTC
>PVLD010033315.1:0-13777 GCA_004027595.1 Dinomys branickii
GGCCACTCAGGTGTTCCTCCCTGGGTGGAGCTCCTTGCCCCCTCACAAATCCCCTAGGGATGCCTAGCTAGCTCTTCCTACCTTGGAGATCCCGCAGTCCTTAAAGCTGCTTTGATGTCACTCGCTGGGCAGAGCTTCTTCCCGACTCAGGAAAAACCGGTTAGAGCGCCCACTCAACTCACCCTGGGATCCTGCAGGCAGGAATGCCGTTCAGATGTATCTCCGTGGATCGAGCTTTTTCCTGATTCAGAAATCCCACCGATTGCAGCGGCTCCAGTTCGCTCAGCGCCGGCTGCAGGGGCGGGGCTCTGAATGGGATCCCAGAACGCCGCCCAGATTGGCGCAATCTGTCCCAGTAGCTCGTTCTCTGAGTTTCCTCTGCCCCACTGCCTCCAGCAAATCCTGGTTACAGCCATCTCTGAGCCGATCGGGTTCAGGAGCTGGAGGCTTTCCTCCCACCACAATCGCTCTCTGGGCTGTATGCAATTTGAGCCGAGCTGCGGCCAAAGCGTCTCACCGATCCCTCGGGTGCCCAGCTCTCAGGATCTGCCCACTTCTCGCCGCCCGGCTTGTCCAGCCAGCCCTTTTATGCTCAGGCCGCGGAGAGCAGCCCGATCAGTTGGAATTTTGCATCCACGGACCGGGCACCCGCGCGCGAAGGATCGGTCTCTGGGAGAGAATCCCTCTGCCGCTCACCTGGTCGCCATCTTCCCCGGAAGTCCTCCATCTGTTGATTTTAATATGGCTTCCTCTTGAGGTAAGGAGGGAGAAAGCCCACCAGCCAAAGCCAAAATAAACGGACTGTGTTACTAAAAGTAAATGGGACTTTGACAGTCAGAGGAAGCAACCTCCAGTACATCTCTCATATATACTTGTAAAATTCTTTTCCGCCACATCTTTGATGGATCAGTTCCCTGCACTTGGCATCCTCTTGTCTCATCCCTACGTGTCCTTATTCTTGCTTCAATTTATGACTTTTTCTACAGCCACAAAAGATTGAATGCTGATATAAAATATTTCTCAGTTACATGCACGTTCTGGAGAAGGAAGCATAAAGAATCGGTAGTTATTGGAACTGGGAGGCCACTACAGTGCTCTTCAGGCTTTGTTGGGGTTTAGGAGCAAAGGCCAGATTCTAGAATCCTTCAGACACGTGCGCTGCTCCGCACTCTCCAGACAGGGGGCAGCAGACAACTGAGAAAGATATTTACAAGGTTTGTGACTTGGGCAGCTGGTAAACCTGGGGAGCTGTCCGTAGTCCTGAGAACACTGCTGGTTCCAGTATAGCCAAGGAATTGACATGGTGATCTTAGAGTTGCCTTCTTTGTGTTGACTCTAACTGAATACGACACTTAAGGTGTCAAGTATGTTGGAGGAAGGAGGGAGAGAATTACTGTTTGGAAAACTGAGCTCCGAAGCACTGCATCACCACAGAAAGCAAAGCTGGCTCCCTCCAGGAACCTGGACCTGTGGTAGCTTAGATTTCAGGTAGCCAACACTTTCTCTACAGGATCTTGCGAAATGCAATGCCAAGGGTACCCACACTGTGATTTCCTAGCACTTGTTAGAAATACAGTTTCTAAGCTTTGCATAACCAGACCTACTAAATAAGAATCTAAAGGCAAAAGTTGGAGGAAGAGAGTATGGAGACTATATAAAAATCCACATCTTAAAAAACTTCCCTTGGTGATTTATATCACCCTGAAGTTAAAAAAATAATTTTATACCCAGTCCAAAGTGGGGCAGATAGTAATATATTGAGGCATATTGGGGAAAATCATGAGGACTACTATTCATATTTATTTGTATCTCTTTCTTTAGAGTTTTGTCTTTCCCAGTACACATAAAACTTTGCATTATATTTCACTACATGAATATACATTACAGTACAAGAATAAAATTTATATATATATATTATATATTAATTTATTTCATTCAACCAGTACTTATTGAGCACACACTATGACAAAGGTACTGTTCCAATTCTTTAGCTACAGTCTTGAACAAGACAAAGTATTTGTCTTCATGAAACTCAGAGTTTCTTCAAAAAAGCCAAGAGAAAAATAAGGCTGGATATATTTACTCTATGCTGAAAATTATTTAGCCTAAAGGTAATATAATTCTTAAAGTTTGGGGGCTGTTCATTTAGACCTTTCTAAATGTCACAATCAAGTCTATCTCCTTCTGCACAAACTTAGCACACGCTTTTGCGGCCAGACTGGCCATTATTCCACCTGGTGCTGTGCTGCAGAACCCCACTGATTGCAAGAGGGATGCGCCACCTCTACACTCTGGCCCCAACCCATCCTGCTGTTTGAACTCAGAAACTCTCCTGTGGCTGCATTCCTTTTCCTTAGAAAAACAGAGTGAGGAGCCCCTGCTGCTCTGCCACTGTATGTTTCTCCAGCGCCGCCCTCTTCTATGGAAGGAACTGAAGAAATGCAAAATGATTTCCTCCCCCACCCCACATGCTCTTTTTTTAATCAAAAATTCTGTTTTATACTCATCTGCTGCCCTCTTCCCAAGAAGAGGAATTTATTATTAGGTCAGCAACTCCCTAAAACACTGAATAAAAGAATAAAGGGGAACAGCTTGGAAGCCTCTCAGCACAATGCATGCACTCCAGCCTGTCACCATACTTTACAGTAACACTGATGTTTCCACCCAGCGCCTTTGAGTCAGGCAAGCAGAACTCATATCTCAACCTAAAGTCAATTTGCATAGCACAGACAATAACATCCCATCCTTCAGAGCTGCCTCCCCTCTTGGGATTCCTCCCACTCAGACCAAATCTGCTTGTTTCCCCACCCAAAAAGATGTGCTATAATTAGTGTCACCAGGTCCTCAGGCCCACTGAAATCTTTGACTCTTGTGGACTCAGCAGGCAGAGAGATGTCATATCCACATTCTGGCAAGAGGTTGGTCATGTGTTGTCATTTCTTCACCATTTGCTGAGGACAGCATGGACAGTTCAGCAGTTTGGCTTGGAAATGCTACATTGCATGGAGCAGAAAAGACAGGGCATCGAAGCTGTGGTTCTAGGGAATGAAAAAGCAAAGAGAGGTTATCTGTGAGCTAAGGACCAGATTACTGGAGAGAAATCATCATGGGAGCATCACTTACTGAACACCTGCTCTGTACCGGAAACTGGGGCTGAAGTAGGGAGGAACAAATCCCCAGACTGCCACCTCTCCAACTTTATATCATATAGAAAACACAGACAATTAAACTGGAGATCACAGCAACAAATGGGATAAGTGCTGCAGCAGAAAATGCAAGTGTTTCTGGGAACATGGCTTGAGACTTCCTACCTCACCTTGTCCCATCCGTTTGGACTGCTAACGCAAAACACCATCAAGTGGGCACACTATAAGCAACAGAAATGTGTCACTCACACTTCTGGAGGCTGGGAAGTCCAAGACACGGTGCCCACAGGAGTGACACATGATGAAGTCTGTAGCATTGCCTTCTTGCCACATTCCACATGGGTGGTGTGGACAAAGGAGCTCCGGGCCTCATGAGAAGGGCACTGCTCCCTCTCCATGAGGGCTCTGCAGCCTGGCCCTGTCGTCTCTCAAAGGCTTCCCCTCCTAATACCAACATCTTGGGGCTTCGGTTTCAGTGTGTTCATTGGGGGGCAATATTCAGCCTACAGCACACCTCATTTGCGGGTCTCAGAAAAGGCTTCCTGAAATTAAGGAGCCATAAAACCAGATATGTTCATGAGGAGAGTGGCAGGGTCCCAACAGGCACCTGATGCTGCTTCTCTCTCTTGATTATTTTGCACTTTGAACATGCTACTGTGTCCCATGTCCTTTACTAGATACCCAGGATGCAGAGGGGAACAAGCCCTGGCCACCGGCTTTGTGACACATACAACCTGGGACGGGAGTGGGTACACAGAGAGTGGACGTGCAGAGGGGTGATTGCATAGGGAATCGGGCACACGGGATGGACACGCAGGGGGATGGATGCACAGGGGCAGGGACTCTCAGAGGAATAGACACACAGAAGGACAGACGCACAGAGGAACAGGCACACAGGTAGATGAGCGCACAGCAGGTGGTGGAAGCAAAGAGCAGGGGAAAGGCTGAGGAAAGAGGAGCTGCTCTTCCTGGGAGAGACTTCATTGCGAGGCTGAGAATCAAAGGCAGGAATTTTCCCAGTGGAGGAGGTTTAAAAGTTGCTTTTAGGTCCGGCTGTCCAGAGGCATGAGACCAGAAAGGCAGGAGCGTCCAGAGTAGAAGGCTCGATGGCTGGGGGTACAGGGGCATGGTGATCTGAGTAAGGGGGTACAGATGGGGTCTGGATGAGACAGGACAGATGAAGGGGTATAGGTGCACTCTGTGAGGCAAAGCTGAACTCACAAAGGGTTTATGCAAATGGATCCAACGTCAGATCTGCAGTTTAGAAATACGGCTAGAGGTCACTTCAAGAGGAAGCAAGGTCACAACCAAACTGTTATCATTGGCTTTGGTAATGAAAGTCTGGACTGAGGCACTGGCAGACTTCACAGGTAGGATAGAGAGGCTTAAAGATTTTCTATGTTTGTATTTCTAGCTCTTTGGTGTCTTGCACCTTGAGACCATAATGTCAAGAGAAACAAATCAGACATACACAAACTTAAATATCTCATCGCTTCTCTTACATGCAAAACCCAAAGCATAAATAATTAAAGGACAAAGTAAAAGACAGCAGGAAACATGGAGATAGATCTTTTGCAAAAGGGAAGGGGGCCGGGCTATGGAGAGAGAGGGAGGGAGGGGAAGGGAAAGTGATGAAGAATTAGGAGGTGTTACATACAGGGACCAAGTCCCCGTAAGGAAGGCCATCACTGTGTACTGTGAACACGGAGTAATGAAATAAAATATGGGCTAGAGAAGATGTGTGATAAGGAGAAGAATTCAGGCAAAAGTGATTGGCATTTTATATTTAAAGGATCATAGTTCTCCAACCTGACTGTACACTAGACTGCCTGGGAACACTGGGAAAAAAACAGGGCCAAGCCCAGCTGAGAGGGTATAACTGGAGTCCCTGGAGACAGCTCTGTGTGTAAAGTCCTCCAGTGACTCCAGTGCACTCCCAGATGTGGGCTGCAGACTGTAGCTCCAGGCCCACCATGGGCCACCATCTGTTGTTTTTTTTTTAATTGAAAATGATTCAGATAATTATAGATTTAATATGGTTGTTTAAAATCAACAGATCCCATGTGCAGTTACCATTTTCCTTCATGGTAGCATTGTGCAAAACTGTAGTACAGTGTCACAACCAGGTAACTGATGTTATAAAACACTGATGTTATGCAGATTTTTCTCAGTTTTTTATGTGCTGATTTTGTGTTTATTGAACCTTTACACAATTTTATCCCATGTATCTACCATCATCACTGTCATGAAAATAATCAGTTCCAACACCCCTGGACCCTGCGGGGTGCCCATCTACAACCCCAAACACCTCTCCCACCCACCCTGGGTCACGCCGCAATGCACAGCTCTGGCTCCTTTCCTCTAAGTACTAAATTTATGAGAGCATAGTCGTTTGTTCCTTTTTCCTGTCCACCTTCTCATGCCTGCAGAACCTGTGCTGATGGCCCACTTTGTCCTGACTCTGCGACCTGTCTTCTCCTTATCAATTTTGTTGAAGGTTCATGAACTTTATTGATTTCAGAGCAAGAGTTTTCATTTCATTGTCTACCATTTTCCCACTTTAATTTCACTGAACTTTGTTTTATCGTATTATCTCCTTCTTTTTGCTTACTTTGTTCTTGAGGCAAGAGTTTAAGTTACTAGTTTACTTTCTCATTTCTAATGTAAACATTTATTACTATTAATTTCCCTCTTTGTATGTTTTAGCTGCATCCTGTTCATAGTAATAATTTGTGTGTTCCTTTGCATTTAATTCTGTAAATTGCTTAAAATTTTATCTTGGGACCTCCACTTTGGTCCATGAATTATATAAATATATATATTATTTTAACGGTCAGAGAACATCCTTTTGTTACCCAGGTCATTTTAAAATTTCTGATGTTTTTTCTTCTCCTTCCTCTTCTTTTTCTTCTTCTTTCACAGAAGGCAGTGGAATTGAGCCCATGACCTCGTGCATGGCAGAAAAATGCTGCACCAGAGTAGCAGCCTTATCTCTTTGTCCCATCCAACATTTTTTTTTCTTTCTTTTTTTTTTTTTTCTGTCTTTTTGAGACAGGGTCTTGCTATGTAGTCAGGCTGGCCTTGAGCTCACTTATAACCCAGGCTGGTCTTGAACTTGCAAGGATCCTCCTGCCTCAGTCTCCTGAGTGCAGGGATTAGAGGCATATGCCAAGTCACCTGGCAAATCTAGCATTTCTATCTGCTTCTGAGATAGGATGTTGGAGTTCCCAGCCACATTTTTCACTAACCAAGAGGTCATGGTGGTCAGCTAGCCAAGTACTTTCTTGTACCATATTCACTGACCCAGACAAGAACTTGATTAATAACCACATACTTTTCAAAGTGCTTTCTCTGTGGCTCTTCCCTTCATGTCATGATGGCCCCATGGGGTGAGCTGTTAATAGACTAACAGTGCCCTGCCCATGCTACACAAATGATAAAGATCGCAGCCTATGGTTCCGATGGTGATGCCTTGAGTTTCCCATATGGAAGGGCGGAGCGAGAACCGTTCTCTTCGTCATGGCCCCTGGCTAACAGACGACACTGACTTTCAGGACGACACATAATGCTCGCTATCTGATGTATTCAGGGCATTTGTGTTATATATGGAGATGTAAGGTAGGCCCCTTTATGAAAAGCCGCAAAAATATGAGGTGTGTGGGATTGGCTCCCTACTAAGACCCCAAACTTGCTGCTCTGGGACGGACAGGGGAGAACACACTATTTTTTCTGTTCTCCACTACACTGCCCTTAATACACATTTATTCTCCACAATTTCCAACTTCTACAGCTGTAAAAAATTAATCACTGAGGTACTTCACTAAGTTACCAAGTAATATACCTAGATTCTCTCCGTTTTACCAAGCGGTTTCATGATCACTATTTCATTGAGCTCTCCACTAATCCTGCTGCCTGAGTGTTAGTTCTCCACCTTACGGAAGAGGAAGACCGAGGGGCACTGAAATTGGTGATCTGACCGAAAGCTGCTTGGTGGGCAGAGCAGCTGAGCTTCAATCCACAGTGCCTGACTGGCTGTGAAGTGGGAGAGTTTGCTGAAGGCGCCAGCCATGGGATGGAATTGAGAAAGTGCTAGCACAAGCGTGTTTCATTCCCTCCATGGGCAAACTGGGTCCTGGAAAGAAGGGGCAAACCACAGTTTACAGCTGAAATGTCTGTTTCGCTTCCCTTCCCTGAGCCTTTGGTTTTGTTGACAATTTCACTGGCTTTATATAGAGAATCAAAAGAAAAAATATTGTCCTTGTGACAAAAAGAGATTAGTAACCTTCCATTTGCTTCTTATCTCCTGCTTTTCTGCTAAAGAGGATTTGAAGAAAGAGTTCATTTTGTTCAAGGCAAGCGGGGAGCCCTTTTCATACTTCGCCAGCTGTTTGGGATCACCTGATTTCCAGTTCGGGAATGTGGTGATTCTCTATCTGGAGATTACCAGCTCCTGTCCCTAACTAATCCCAGCCCTGGGGGACCAGGGACTGGAGTGTGACATTTATTAATAGCCTGGGCTGGGTGATGGCAGAGAGCATGTGGCCCTTGCTCCACAGGCAGTTTTCCCATCTGCTCCCACGGGCAAGAGCACTGGGGAGGGACAGGCCCTTTCCAACTCGCTCAGGAGAAAACCAGGCAGCCAGGGGTAGTTTTCTAATGGCGATGCCGACAGTTAGTAGGTGAGTGTACACTTCTGAGTATCCTTGTGTCACATGTGTGTGTACATTTGTGTGCATTTCCATGTGTGTGACTCCAAAAGTGCACGTGCACTGAGTACTAGTGATTATTTCCGGTTTACAGAGAGGTGTGCGCATATGTGCGCAGAATGAGTGTGTCTCATGCGGTAGTTCCCCTGCAGGTGTGCGCTCACCAGCTCCCCCACGGACTCCTAGCCTGGGCACAGCGGGTGCTCTCAGGGACAGGCATGCCCACAGCAGGCTACCTGTAGAGGTTTTCCTCCTCATTTTAGACATGAGCTCCTCAAGAAGAGGGAAAAATCCCCCCTTCACCTCGCTCTTCCTGTGGGAACCAGGCTAGAGTGAGATCTGTCTTGCACTTGGGCGAGCTGCATCTGTGTGAGGCTTTGGGTCTGGAATGAGAAGAGCTTGTGCAGCCCCTGAGCACCATCTGCAGACCACGCTCTGTCCAGGACAGGAGGGAGCTCCCAGCTGTGGCACTTCGTGTGAGATGACGTCGGCACAGCTACAGGCTGGGTAGAAAGGCTCCATCCTCAGAGCAGCTGGAGAAGGGAGCTCTGCGATACAGCAGCCCCTGTGTCCAGCACCCTGGTCAGAAATTGTGGTCAAGACAAGCAGATTTATTTTTGGATGACTCCATACACCGGCCTGTGTGCTCTGAGAGGATTTCAAGCACACAGGTTGGTTCTGCAGAGGTGGAGACTGTTCTGGAGCCACACCGTCAGAGCAATGCATGAACGCTGAGGGGCTTTAAGCCCAAGCCTGCCCTCCCCTTCCCACATGTGAATCCACCACAACTCCTTCCCTGGGCTCCTGGCCTTCAACCCAGCTCCTGCAGGACCTGACTGCCGAGCCCCGCTGGGGTACAGCACACTCGTCCCGGGTGTCACTTCCTCCCTCTCCCTTTGTCCTTTGGGCTCATGGTGGGTGAGCCCCTACCTCACCTGAGCACGGTCATGTAAGGAAGGGACACTGATGTACTCCTGAGTTGAGTTCCAGCCACCTCCCTGTTGGCTGACTGCAAACCCTTGTACAAGGGCTTTTCTCAAGTCCCAGTTTCTTTATATGAGGAATGAAAGTGGGACCAGCGCCCCATGCCTTCTGAAGGTTGGTGGACAGGTTTAACGAAACAATGGTTTTACAGAACAGCACCATTGCTGGGTCACCTTAGATCCCACAGGAGAGGGATAGGAACCAAGGGAAGCAAGGCAGATCCAGCCCCATGAAGGGAAGAAGCAGCCAGTGGCCCAGCCTTGCAACACACTGTGGTTTTGAGAAACAAGCTCAGAAATTGACAGTGAATGTTCACAGCTGCTATAGTAATAAAACTATCAATAGCCAAACACTTTTAGCACATGTCAAGTAGGGGTCTTATGGGTTGAGGAGTACAATACTGGTGGCTTTATATGGGTTAGTGTAAGGACTGCACACACCTGCTGGGGCCACTGTAAACACGGAGTGAGAACGTACACCTGAAGTGCCTTGCTGTGTGCCTCCCACACATGCTCGCTTGGTAATTGTCCCAATTGCTGCTGGTGTTTGCTGTTGCTATGACTACTGAGTGTCTGCGGGTGATTCATACTGAGAACAGACCCTCTCCCCAATCCTGCTGCTGTTCCCTATGTGGGGAGAAAAGTCCTGCAGCCACCCAGCCTCTCCTTTCTGCCTCCCTCACCTCTGTGAAAGCTTGGCTCTCGGCTTGGTAAACTGGGAAGAAGAGCTCTGACTTGCCACTCAGACCTCGCTCTGTCTTTCCTGTTGGAGCTGCCATGGGGTGTGTGTGGGAATTTCCTGTTCCCCGGAGATTTTCCAGGCTCCAATGGGGGAGGCAGAGCCCTAGACCAGGGCAGAGGCTGCACTGGAGAAAAAGTTGCCCCCAGGCTGTGGCAGGGACCGCTAACTCAGGGTGGCAGTTCCAAATGATCTCTGTCTCTTTTCCTTTCAATTTCCAATTGGAGAAGTCCAACTTATTTGAAACTGGAATAGGAGTGAAGGTTTTTACAACTTAGAAAGCAGATTTGATCATCTACTCCGAATCTTGCCTTGGCTTTGTGCACCCAATTTTTGCAAAAGAGCAGCCCCTGTCTATGCTGTGTTTAAACTCAGAGCACCACCAGCTACTCTGGCCACACCACTGACCTTCGTGGAGGTAGTGGTGGACTGTTATTAACCCTACCTTGCAGATATGACAGTAGCTAGTGTATCATTAGTACCCTTACTGTGTGGATGTGGGAGCCAAGATCTGTACCCAGCTAGAACGTGGCAGAACTTCACACAGCTCCTAATAGCTAAATCTTGAAAGCAGCCTGTCCATGAGCCCATGAATGGATAAAGAAAATGTATTTACATACAATGGAGTACTACTCTGCCACAAAGAAAGATAAACTTGACTCATTCATAGGTAAATGGATGCACTTCAAGACCAGAATGTTAAGTGAAATAAACCAGACACACAAGCTTAAATATTGCATGGTTTCTCTTACATGAGACACACAAAGTTTAAATAAATTAAAGAGTAAAATATATGAAGACAATAAGAAACAGGGAGATAGATCTTTTGCAAGAGGCAGATATGTCAGAGTTGGAGGGGAGGGGGAAGAAAAGGGGAGGGAGTGGGAGGAAAACAGCTGAGGGGTGTTATGTGTGAGCACCAGCGCCCCACGTGGACGGTGATCATCATGTGCTGAGAACACGGGCTGGTAAACAGCAAAGCAGATGGAGGGTGTCTGTGGGCTAAGAGAAGGAATGAATATAGTTCCACTTGGAAGAAAAAGCAGGACAAAAAAATAAAAAATTATAAAAACAGAACCTCTCCTGCCTACAGGTTTTTCACCACTGAGCTCTGAGCTTTTCCTGGCCAGCCATCTCCCCGGCCCCTCCCCTTGCAAGCCCCCAGGGTTGCTGCAGGTGGAGCAGACCCCGGGTGCCCACAGTTGAAGGAACCCAATGCCACTCCCAGAACACAGCTGCTAACTCACCTCTGGAGTCCCCTAACAGCCAGTTTTCGTAGAACAGAGAAGTCCCCTCCAATTTATCTTTTTAATTTTTATAAAGCAAAATGCACAAACAAAAGGACAGCCACAAACTCAGATCTGCCTTTACAATGTCCCCCAGCCCTCGCTGGCTGTTTCCCGGGCCTGCCAACCCCAACCATCACAGTCTTGATCTCTAACCAGTGCAGGTCAGAGGACCGTGATGAATCAGGAAGACATAGGTCCCTCAGGGAAGGCACTGCGAGGTGGAGAGCACGGAGCTCATCCTCCGGAATTCACACCCAAGGCCCCTAGAGGGCTTCCGCGCTGCCTGCACGGCACTCAGTCCCTACCACCCGGGTCACACTGGGATTGTGACCCTCTCTCTCCACCCCTGCCTGTCTCCATGTCCCGCCCACACACTCTGCCTCCCGCCCTCTGCTTCTACCCTCCTCTAGCAGCTGTGTGCCGTAGCAGTCACCGTGCCTCACCCTTCCCCGCACATCATGGCCTTTCATATCACCAGCCCTGGGCTGTTCAACTGGACCACTGCATATGTGGCCCCATTTTCCTGGCACCTTCGTCCAAGCAGTCAACCTCCAGAAGCAGAGCTACTAACTGACTGGCAGCTGACCACAGGTTTCAGGATGTCCTGGCCAAGACCAAGGACACTGTTCAGCTGAGCTGAGTCCAGCTGCCAACCTGCAAACTTGCAAACTACCTAAGAGGTGCCTCCTTCAGCTGTTGGGTTTGGACGTTGTTTCTCATGCAGCAGTGATTAAATGGAGATGCTGTGTTTCATGCTCCTCCAGATCCACCTCTAGAAACTGGTCCTTGGCACAAATGGGCTTGCTTTTCTCCCTCCAGCAATGCTCCTGGCAACGGTGACAGGCAGCCAAGAGGACTGCTGCTCCTCATCCACTTCCTTTAGCTATGTGGACAAAGAGAGAGCTGCCAGGCCCTTTCCAGGTCAGAGACAAGCATATGGCCCAGTCTGGACGAAATTAGAGTGCTTTCCTTCCTGACGCCAGTGATGGCTCCCGTGGGGGGAGGGCACAGGAACGAAACCAGGGCAGTCAGGGTCCTTTCTGGGGCCTCACACCTGGACAGTGAAGGCATGGTAGGAGAAGCATCTTTTCAAAGTAGAAAGGAGCCCTAGGCTGCCACACTCAAAGGAGGACAGAGAGGCTGAAATGCAGGGGTGACGCTGCTGCTGAGCTTGGACTCCCTGGTGTCTGCCACGTCTGACTTGCTGTGGCCTCCAAGTGGACCTGTACCACCCTGTATTTCCCTAAGTGAGTATGAGTCCAGCTGGTGTGACTTGCAGCCAGAGCTCAGATTAAAGCCTGCTCCGAGGTAGACTTCCGGGAAGATGGCGACCAGGTGAGCAGCAGAGCAAATCTCTCCCAGAGACTCATGCTTTGCGTGTGGCTGCCCGGTCCGTGGATGCAAAATTCCAACTGATCGGGCTGCTCTCCGCGGCCTGAGCATTAAAGGGCCGGCTGGACAAGCCGCTCGGCGAGAAGTGGGCGGATCTTAGAACTGGGTGCCCGAGGGATCGGTGCTGCCCTTGGGCCACAGCTCAGTTCAAATCCCCTACAGCCGAGAGAGTGAGTGCGGAGGGAAGAACGGCTTCAGCTCCTGAACCCGACCTGCTCAGACGCGGCTGTAACCAGATTTTGTTGGAGGCAATGGAGCAGAGGAAACTCAGAGAACATGCTACTGGGACAGACTGCGCCAATCTGGGCAGCGTTCCGTGATCCCGCTCAGAACCCCACCCCCGCAGCCAGTGCTGTGCGAACTGGAGCAACAGCGATCAGCGGGATTTCTAAGTCGGGAAAAAGCTCCATCCAGAGAGATACATCTGAACGGCATTCCTGTCTGCACAATCAAAGGGTGAGTTCAGTGGGTGCCCTAACCGGTTTTTCCTGAGTCGGGAAGAAGCTCTGCCCAGCGAGTGACATCAAAGCAGCTTTAAGGACTGCGGGATCTCCAAGGTAGGAAGAGCTAGCTAGGCGTCCCTAGGGGATTTGTGAAGGGGGAAGGAGCTCCACCCAGGGAGGAACACCTGAGTGGCCTGTCTGCAAGAATCCTGGGGTGGCAACCTGTTTATACGCCCCAGCCAGGTCTCGGGGTAGGGAGTAGAAGCGGAAATCTCAGCAGACAGCTTAAGGGACATTCTCCCAAAGAGAAGGAATCATTGGAGCAGCCTCTGCAGCAGACCTTTGCCTGCTGAACTGCCTGGGGAGTTCATAGCTCCACATTTTGAATCTGATACCCAAAAATGGGAAAACAGAGGAACAAAACGCAGTCTCAAAACTCAACCCCACCCAGAACATGTTTTGAATGTGAGGATACAGGGGAACCAGGAAATCACATACCTGCAAGTTATGAAACGATTGCATCCGAAATGAGACAACTCCAACAGGCCATAAGAGAGCTTAAAGCAGAAATAACCCATATACCTGCAATGATTTCTCAGACAAAAAACCAGCTGAAAAAAATGATGGAAGAAATGTTCCATGCACATAGAGAAGATATAGACAAAAGACTAGAAGAAAATAGGAAACAAATGGAAACGTTACAAGAGCAATTTAGGAATGAATTACCAAGAATGAAACAGGTCCAAAGAGAATGCCAGGATTTGAAAACTAATGCTGAAAGCGTGAAAAACCCTTTAAATGAAACCGAAGATAGAATTTCAGAACTTGAAGATAGCATGGCAGCTTATGAGCGTGAAAGGAAGAATCTCATGATATCATCAAACACAAGAAAAGTCAATCCAACAGCTGCAAGATGAGGCAAAACGTAACAATATTCGAATTATAGGAGTGTGTGAAACAGCAGGAGATCTCACAAACGATATAAAAGGAATATTTGATGAAATAATAGCAGAAAATTTCCCAAACAAGGTAAAAGATACTGAAGTTCAGTTAAGCGAGGCATATAGAACCCCAATGAT
>PVLD010033316.1:0-13777 GCA_004027595.1 Dinomys branickii
TAATGCTAAGCAATAATCGATGACAGGATATTAGATTAATCTTGTATGTCTGTATGTGTTATCCTGAACACACACTTCGAAGATATCAATATGTAAAGCAGCAACAAGTGGTGTTTTTTGTTGTTGTTGATGTTGTTGCTGTTGTTGTTGTTTGCCTGTTTTGTTTCTTGTCTTTGGATTTTTGGTTTTTGTGTTTTTTTCTGTTGTTGAGAGGATTAACTGTCTGACTAAATTTGCATGTCTGTATATGGGTTCATACATTTACAATTCGAAGATATCAATGGATAAAGCAATAACCACTGTTGAGACCGTATCACCTTGTCTATAGATTAGTTGTAATTGTACTATTTTTTATGATAATTGGTGTCTGTTTGTCAATATGTTTTTGTACTTTTATGTTTTTAAAATAAAAAAGATTAAATATGACCACTTTGTAAGTCACCTAAAGAGGCAAACGCAAAGCTACTCTGGAAGTTCTATTTCTGGATACAAAAAGTAGTGGGGAAAAGTTAGAGACTACACGAATAGTATTTGTATAGTCCCAAATATTTGTATAGTATCCAAATATCAAGGTATTTATTAATCACAAAAGGAAAGACAGTAGCTTAACAGTGGAGAATCCTGGGAAACATCAATGAGCAAGGTCAACATCGCCAGTAATAAGACAGACAAACATCACTAAATTAGTAAACATCACTAAATCAGATACACTAAAAGGATCAAACATGATTTCAATGGTATTTTGCCAAAAATACATAATTTCAGTATAACCATGAGAAAACACCAGACAAATCTAAAGCAAGGGACATGCAACAACATAAATGATTATTAGTCTTCAATAGCATGGAGGTTGTAATAGACAAGGAAAGGCTGTGGAATGATTATGACAGCAAAAGACTAAACAGTGATGACGAAATTCGGTGTGGAACCCTGGATGAGAGACCCTGAAGTGCCCTTAGAGGAAACATGAGTGAAGGTGAAATAAGACCTTTAGCTCACAGTATTGTCCCCAAATTGTTTTGCGAATTATGCCATCATAAAATGTCAGCATTAGGAGAAACTGGAGGGGGGGGAACTCTCTGTGCTATTTTTGAAACTGTTCTGCAAAGCTACAATTAGTTTAAAATAAAAGATATAAAACAAAAAAACAACCCACACCAAAGGGCTAACCTAAGCAATAAACGAACTCTACAGTAAGAGAAATGTACAGTTTAAGATGAACCCACAAAACACAAAAGGAAACCATCATCCATTAGTGAACATCAACACATACATAGAAGGACTAGCAGTACCCCTTAAAGTTAGGACAACCAAACAAAAGTAATGCACCGTGGCATTATTATGTTTAAAATTCCTCAAGTTAGACAAAACATGTAGAAGCCGTAAGCCCAAAAGCACAAGGTTATCATGAAGAAACAGGTATCTTCACTAAACAGCTAGCACGTACAGCAACTAAATCAGTGGGCTGAAAGATGTAAGGAAAATTGAAAGAATGCAGCACAAAATGAAAATAAATAAAAACAATGACTGAGAGATAAGAGATAGTGCACAAAGGTTCAGAGTTTGAGAAGGGAACTAGAGAAAATGGACAAGAGAAGCTATGCGCAGAAATATATGGCTCAAAACTATTTTCAAACTCAAGAATTACAAACAGCCCCAAGATTCTTTGTAATGAATTTGCAGAAAGTCAAGTAGGGAAAGGCAACCGAAGAGAAAAGAAGGCATCTGACCACAAAGGAACAATTATATTAATAAGAGACTTACCAACAATTGACAATGGAGGGCAGAATACAACAATATCTTCAAAAGGTCAAAGGAAAATAACTGCAAATCCAGAATTATTTACCCATTTATACTTCAAAAGAAGAGGGAAAAAATCCATTTCCAAAAGCCAGAGTTTATTCCCAGAATTAAAAAACAAGTCTCAATAAACACCAAAGACTCAGTATCATGCAAGCCATGTTTTTCAGCAGGAGTAATAAAAGGAGAAATCAAAAATTCAAAGTTGGCCTCAGACATATTTAATATTTAAAAACAAACTTTCATATAATTAGACAAGATCATTTTAGAACTTCTCTATTATAATAATACCAGAAAGTATTTAGACATGAAGAAAAATGAGAGATTAAAAATGGTATAGTCGGCCAGGCGGGGTGGCACAGGGCTGAAATCCAAACACTTGGGAGGCTCAGGCGGAAGAATTGCTGTGAGTTCAAGGCCTGTATGGGCTACATGGCTACATAAAGTAGTTCAAGGTCAACCTGCACTACATAGTGAAACCCTGTCTCAAAAAGAAAAACTAAAACAACCAACCAAACAAGGCAGTTAGCCGGGCATTGGTGGAGCACACCTGTTATACCAGCACTCAGGAGAGTGAGGCAGGAGGATCGCTGTGAGTTTGAGACCAACGTGGGCTACACAGTGGGTTCAAGGCCAGCCTGAACCACATAGGAGACCCTGCCTCAAAAAAACAAAAGAAAATGGCAGAGTAAAGACCACCAGCAAAAACAGGTACATCTCTGGGAACTGTGAGGGAGCTGACAGGCAAACCAGAAACTACAGAGAATCTGGAGAAATCAAGTACACTACAGAGAAAAGAACGAACCCTTCTTGGAAAAGTAACTGGCTCCTGGAAGAGGAACTAGTTTGAACAAGAAAAGGTAAAGCCCAGAGAGAGTCAGCAGCTTTAGGGAAAAACAACAGACTGCACTAGCAGCGCTTGCTCCAAGAAAAGCTCATAGTTATTATAAACTGAAAAACAGTGTATGGTCTTCTTCTGAAAGTGACTTCTTACACATGGCAAACTACAGCTGGGGAAGAAATCCAGAACAGCGCCCACCACATTTGAGAGTGTTTCATCAGGAGCCTTTTCAAAAAGGGGTCAACTGGTTAACTGTTTAAGACAGAGCTACAGAACAACTGCACTTCAGGACTTCTCTGAGGTTACCCTACCAAAATGACCGAGGGAGAGGTGGGCACAGAGACAGTCACAGAGAGGACAGAGGCTGGACAAAGATCTCTTGAAAAGTTTAAGTTCAGAATAGAAAGGACAAGGGGGTGCTGCCCTAAGAGTTAATTAAGAAACCAGGCTGGTCAGGGGTGGCTTTTCAAGTGGACAGGGTCTGAAAGTGCCAGCATTAAGCTCAGTGGTCTGGAGTACCCCACCCTCTACCAAGCTGCCTACATCAATGAAGAGCTCAGGGGTCTATTTATTTTCTTCATCCGTCAGGAGAAAAGATACCTCACAAACCCACAGTCCATATAGTAAGATGGAGAAACACATGACGTGGGACACACGAAAGGACATGGGAACTAGGAGGTTCTGGAATTAACGCAGTCCTTGGATGGACACCATTGAAAGACCACACACAACGTGAGAGAGGGCAGGCTTCAGTATTCACACACAAAAATGTGAGTGTTGAAACAAAATAGGTCTTAGTAGTAACTCATTATCCCTACCCTATATCTGGTAGATTGCAAGACCCTGAAATAAACCACTCACTGAAAAATTCGGAGAATTTTTTTTTTATTTCTCTCTTTTTTTTTTTTTTAAGAGGTTTTGGGCTTTTTTCTTTTTCTCTTTTTTCCCTTTTTATGATCTCATTTTGTTCTCTTTCCTTTTTTTGATTATTCTTTTCTGTTACCTTAATTCTTTTTTGTCTTGTTTTTGGTTTTTGAGATAGGTCTTACTATGTAGTTCAGGTTGTCCTTGAACTCACTATGTAGCCCAGGCTAACCTCAAACACATGGCAATCCTCCTGCCTCAGCCTCCCTAGTGCTGGGATTCCAAGTGTGTGCCACCACACTTGGCATATCTGTTATTTTAATTCTTAGCAATTTTCTTTTACTCCTTAATAGGACCCTTTATATCACTTTTCTCTCTTCCCATCTTACTTTTATTTTTCAAATTTGCTTTCATCTTCTCCTTCATCACTGCATCTTTACAAATATTACTTTTAAGATTTGTTAATTCTTAGATATTTAGTTGACTATGCTATTATTATTGAATTCTTTACTAGTGCTATTGGTGGTACTGACTAGTACCTGGTGGATACTCAGAAAAGTACAAGCCTTTATCCCAGTAGTTGCAAGCTGATATCACCAATAATAAGTATAGGATTTTTTGTGCTGTTTTCAGTATGGGGTCATTCAAAACATTCCCTAATAAATGCGGTTGGAAAAGAAACTCATAAAAAACTTGGAGGCAATGAAGATGGAAAATAATAAACATCATCATCTTTGGATCTAGGTTAGGAAACACTAACATAATCTACCCTATTATTGACCTTTACTTTAAGGAAGCAGATTATAAATTTAGTGCTTAAAACATAGTGATGATCTCATCTCAATTTATCTAGGACAATTATCTCTCCCTTTATATGGTTTTGCTCTGTCTTTATTTGGAGTACTCTGTGTACATTTCTATTGGTGTTTTTATTGTACACTGTCTAATGTCTTTTAAGAAAGCCACTGACCTATGAACCCATATGAAGAAAAGCAAAAGCAGATTCCAGAAACATTCTAACATAGGCTCTTATTATGATTATGAGTAAAATAGATACTTTTTCTGTATTTGTAGCATATATTCAAGGTCTGGACCACAGCATATATTTTTGCAAACAGCATTTGGACTCTTCTTTAAGGAATTAAATATAAATATAAATAATGGGATGTTTTAGGAAGAATGCTGGCTTGGGAATTAGAAAGATGTATTCTGCCATTGCCTGGTGGTGTTTGTATTGGTGAGAGTTTAGTTTTAAAAACTCAATTCCTCTCTGGCTAGTTAAGCAGAAAAGGAATTTATTGAAAGGATACTGGGCGGTTCGCAGTATCTTTGGGAGTGCTGGATAAACAAGCTTCAGGCTGAACTTTCGGGACGGTGCCTAGACCTGGGCTCTAGAACTTGTTTGATGAGAAAATGACCTCTGTTACTAGTGCTGCCACCTGCATATGAGGGCAATATTGTAGGAAATTCTAATCTGTGTAAATTAATCTAAATCTGTAAATTTCAAATAATTCCAATCAAAATTATAAAGTAGGTTTTATTTCTCAGGTTTGAGGGAAGCAATTGTCTCATTCATTGCAAAGGTCTCTTTATGTGGACTTTAGGATATGGAGAAAATTTCAAATTCGTAGTGAAAGCATGAAGAACTTTTGGTGAGAATTGATGAGAAAATGTTTTATATTTTTTGATGGGGTATAGTCTCTAAAAATCATGAAGGAAAGATGATTTTGTTAACTGCAAAAAAAACCCCATTTCTCTGTAGCCAAAGATATCATAAACAAGCCTACAAGACAAAGGACAGGTTGAGAGAAAAAACTTAAACTTGTCAAATAAACTAAAGATTCACATTAAGAATTTATAAAGAGCTCCTATAAAATCAATAGATAAATGGATCAAGGACAAGAATAGATAATTACAAACACAATGGCTCTATGTAGTAGGTGGTATCATCTCTGTTTTATGGGTGAAAAATTGTCCCACACACTGGTAAATGAGAGAGCTGAGACTTGGATCAGGGTCGGCCAAGTCCAAAGCCAGTGATCTATCTATAGTACACAACTTCCCTCAGGAAAAATTTTAGTTTTGTAAGTGTGAACAGTTTATCGAGGCTTTAAATCTTGGAAGGAATTTATTACATGGATGTTCACAGGAGAACTACTGACCCTACAATTAAAAATGGGAGTCTGAGGAAGAATGTGTTGTAATTCAATGTTTACTGTGGCCTGATCTGGGACACAAGGAGGAACCAGCGCAGATCCTGTGCTCCGAGGTCATCACCCAAGTGGGTGACAAACCCATGCGAAAAGACAAACACATGCGAACTCCACGGAGCCAGCAGGCATGTCTGATGGGCATATCAAGGCTCACAGTGGTGGACAGAGGGAGGGCCAGGCCACACCTTCTCTGGCACTAAGTCTGCACTGCAGAGACGGCTGCTGTGGCTGCTGCTGCCACTGCCCCTGCCTGTGGTTTTGAATACAGAGACCAGGTTGGGAAACCCCACCCTGCCCGTGTATCCACTGCCTGAAACATGAGCCTGCTCCCCACTGATACCTACTCTGTTCCCTGCTGAAGTCTGCCCCGCACTGATAGACTCACCGCAACCCCTCAGACAGCAATCAGTAGCTCTCACAGGTGAAACAGGACAGACTGGGAAGAAAGAGTTGCACAGAAATAGGGCCAGCCTAGAGGCAAAAAACCTGGTGATACAAACCAGGCAAAAGAGAAATGCTCCTCACCTAAATCAAAGAAGAGAACATACCCCACAATATATGCGAAAGCACATTATTAGTCCCTGCCCTCATGGTTTTCCTGAGAGGAAGAAGGGACTTGGATAACACAGCAGGGCTAGGCTCTCAGGTCACAGGTGTACAGGAAGGCATCTGAGCCAAACAGATTCTCAGGCCACGGAAGTGAAACCCAGAGGAATATACTGCAATGCTGCTTCTATCTTTCTCAACTATGTCGACACACAAATTTGAACAGTGAACGTTTTACAAGTGTATGATACACCTACAGTTTTAACAGTTTCAGAGTGTCAGAGCACAGGAAGGATCTTACAGACCAATATACAGACAAAAGACTAAGAGGCAAGGAGGTACAGTGGGGATGCCCAGGTCACCGGGCTGGTGAGGTTCAGGTTTAGCTTTCCCTGAGTCCACTAAACTGGAGACAGATGGCCCATGCTGGTGCAAAGTAATCAATTATTTATCTACTGCAAGCTTTAGACTGAATGTTGCTCAAGAAATAGAACCATTCATTAAATTATGCAACAAACTTCTATTGTACTTGGCAAGATTGTGGAAGCAGGGAAATAAACAAGTAACAACTCCATAGGGGGCTCCCAGTGGACAGAAGATATTAAGCAGTTAGCATACTGCTTAGCTCATAGTAGATGCTCAATAAACGGTGGCTTCTACAAAAGTGTTCTTGTAGCAAGTTGGAAATAAGGAAACAGAGGTAGGCAAGTGACAGATTATGATCAAACTCACAAGATACACTGAACAGCAGAGGTTTCTCCTAAAACAATGAAGAACTGATGTGGGATTTAGAGCAGAGGAATGACCTGATCAGACTTTAAGAAGGTGATTTTGGCAAAACACTATAGCATGAGAGTTAAGAAAATACCAGTTACATAGCTCTCCAGAGAGTAAAAAGGAACAGTGATGCACAGCTGACCTCCAACTATCAAGCTGGGTGGAGAGCAGGAAAGGGTTCCAAAGACAGGGAGGAAGAACAGTTCCAAAGGGTGGGTCAAGCAAGGCTGCAGCTTGAGTCCAGGGAACACGTAACAGTGACTTTTATCAGGACTTGGTTGAAAGCTACAATATTATGGGAGAAGATAATGAGGTCGATTTAAGGAAAGTTATTTGGAAATGCCTAAGAGAATCCAAGGGGGAAACATCCCAAAGATATTCCTATTCCCAGGTGAGGAGAAAGACTGGCCAAAGCAATGAGGGCTACATAAAATGTACCCACTCGATTCATACTTATGAATCCTACTATTTCTTAAGCATTGTGACCAGGGATAAGACTAAAGCAGGTTCACTTCAAAGAGGTTAACTTCTGGTAGGAAGCAGAATACACATGAACGTACACATATGTAAAGAAAAATATGAACTAGTGAAGGCCCTCAGCAAAGAATTAAACGAGGGTGTGACGTGAAAGGGACCATCTATGTGTTCCTTTATCTTGACCCAGGCAGGGGTGTGAGAAGCACGAGAGGGCTGAGGACAGTGTGTAGGGATTGACAGTAGCACAGAAGGGGAGTACCAAGCCTAGAGGGCTCAGTGTCCTACCCTGAGCATGTCATATGGACCAGCACATGGTGAGCCCTGGGTACACTCTCATTTGGAGACTGCTTTAGAATGGATGGGATTTGCACCCCAAGAGTAGATGTGTGTCATGATGTGAGAGGTGGGATGGCTTTTAAGGGACGAGACCTAGTGGAACATTTTTAGTTAAATAGGGGAACTGCCTTGTGAAAGGATTAATGTAGTTCTTACGGGATCCTGGTTAGTTCTTGCAAGGAGATATTTATAAAAGAGAAAAGACTGGCCTCTCCCCATTCTCTGACTTATCTCACCATATGATCTCTTCTACATGTGCTCCCACCACAGTAACATCTGCCATGAAGTCTTTCAGCAGAGCTGAGCCAAGGGCAGTATCAGGTGCTTGAACCTCCCAAACTGCAAGCTAAAATACCTTTTCTCTTCATACATTATCTGGCCCCCAGGTATTATGCTACAGCAATGGAAAACGGACTAATACAAAGATAGTGAAAATACCTACAAACTAGAATCATTAAGGCAGTGATGGCAAATCTTTTAGAGCTTTGAATGATACAAATAACCCACTGCAGTGTGTATACCATAGGTTCATCACCACTGTTCTAAGAAAGAACTTTACCACTGTATTAATTCATTCAGCAACTATGTTTGCAGTAAGCCCAGCACTAAAGGTTGGGAATATTGCCATGAATAAGATCATCAGCTGTCCCTGCCCTCAGCAAGTTCCCATTCTCATAGAAGAAAACACACCAATACACACTCCTGCCAAGGAAACAGATCTCTAAGTAAAACAACTGAACTTGGGCTAAATGCCATGAAAAATATAAACAAGAGGCTATGAATAACAGTGGATAATTTCCTTTAGATAGGATAATCAGAGAAAGAAAGCCCCTGGAGGAATGAGTCCAAGAACTCCCCACAGAAAGCAGAGAGACTGTGTGCACAGGCTTGCAGGCAGGAAGGAGCCTGCTGCCATTGAGAAACTGTACAGAAACCAGCAAGGTCAAAGGACAAGGCTGGAGAAAAAGAACTGGTGACACTAGAAATATAAACAGTCACATCATTCAAGGCCCTGTTGGCTGCAATCAAATGACTGGATCTTATATGGACAATGACAAACCACTGAAGGATTTTTTAGGCTGGGTATAACCTGAGCTGATTTTCCTTTGAAGGAATTTCTGCGATTTGGGAGCATTTTCTTTCAGAGCATGCAAGGCCTGGGGCCAGCCCTCCACTTACAGTGTGACAACCCTTTTCTCCCCACCCACAGTTTGGATCAGGCCTCCATCTGGAGAGCAGTTTCTCTTCTTGGAGATCCTATCTAGGTGAAGCACTTCTCCAAAAGCCCCATGATCAAAGAGTTCAAATCATTGTATTATGGTGATACATGCATAGTCATGTTTATAACAGCACAATTCACAATGGCTAAACTGTAGAAGCCTATTGTACAGGCCCATGAATGGATGAATGGGTAAAGAAAATATGATATATACACAATGGAGTACTAGTCAGCCATAAAGATGGGTAACTATAATGCTAAGTGAAATAAACCAGACACAGAACCTTAAGTACCACATGGTTTCTATTTATGAGAAACTCAAAATACAATTTAAAGAGCAAAATGAAATGGCAGGAAATAGGGAGATACACTTTGTAGAGATACCACTGCAAGGGCAAGGGATCTGGGGAAGTGGGAAAGACCAAAATACAGGGGGAGGAGAATAAAAATGATCAACATGAGTATGTCATAGAAACCAATTCCCAAGATGAATGTAATTACTATGTATTGCAAATATATAAGGATTTTTTTTTTTAAATCCGTGGATTCACTAAAGTATTTCCAATATTTTTTTTGCCGGGGGGGGGGGGGGGGTAATGTGTCGGACTTTTTCAGACAGGGTCTCACTATGCAGCTCAGGCTGTCCTTCAGCTCACTTTGTAGCCCAGGCTGGCCTCGAACTCACAATACTCTTGCTTCAGCCTCCCAAGTGCTAGGATTACAGGCATGCGCTACCATGCCCAGATTTTTCTTTCCCATAGACTTTATGAGCGTATCACAAATGGATACTTTTATAAAAGGAAATAAACAAACAAACAAACAAAACAAAATCATTCCCTCATTTCTCATGGAAACTCCCTGTTTTGTCCTCCACTGTTTTCTATTAGTTCGTGGTCTGAATAATTACCTTTTCTCTTTAATCTGTCATCATTTTATTTTCCAGAACATCTGCAACATGTGTATGTGTCTATGAACAATAATAGAAAACTATAAATTCTTATTAATCTCAGAAACTTGGGAATTCTAAACAATAAAAATATGTCCTCTGAGTACTTCTCTTACAAGAACATTTTACATACAAAAAAGGTTTATGAAAACAAGCAAACTCTTGGGACACTTTAGGCCTCACAGTGGGCTCTAGGCCACCAAGTAGTGACGCAACAGACAACTGTGGACACAAAGCTGGAAAGACCTCCCTGCTACCCTCTCCGGGGCTCGCGTCCTTGCTTCTCAATGTATATCTTGAGTGCATCAAGCCCAGTTTATTATATAGCTTCAGCCACTGTTGTCCTCAGGAGCCAAAATTCTCAGTCTAAAGAGAAAGTTCCCTTTGTCTCCCGTCGATGATTTAATTTACATTCTCCTGAATAATCCATTCACTTTGTTTTCAAGCTAAGAATTCTCACAATTGTACTAGACCCTGAATTTGAATTTGTTTCTGCTGTTTTGAAACTTGCCTACATCAGTCACTGAACAGTCCCTGAATTCAACTTCACCTTACAGAAAATCTTTACTGTTCATGGTTTCTCTATGATATTTCTAACTACTGTCTCACATTGTTCCATCCAGGCCTATTTGTTTTTGTCATTCAGAATACGCAAGTGTCTGAGCGTGAATATGCAAAGATATATACATATCACCTTTTCTTTGATAATCAGTGAAGTTTTCACTATCTTTTCCAACTGAACTGTATTCTGGGACAGATACCCCTCCTCTGCCCCCAGCCCCAGATTTTGTAGAAGTGCTCTTAGGTGGACTTTTTTCGGCCTTTCTCACTCACATGCACAATTCCTGGCTCACCTCGCCTTCTAACACCGTGATAAATAAGACAATGTGATCAAGTGACTTAATATGCTTTTGTCTCTCTGTTCCCACCTATAAACTTATCTGATATGTAAATGCATTAAATTTACTACAGTATTACTGGCCAAAACTAACCACAAAGTACTACAATCACAGAGAAACTGATTAAAAATCGTGACGAAAGTAAGTGTTCTTTCTGCCCTTTGGAAAATTGAGGGGATAACAGGACGCCTGCTGCACAATATTAATTACCTGAACGTATTAAAATCCACCATCTTTGTGTGGCTGGGGTCAGCCGCTGCAAATAGTTGCTTAATTTCTCTTGATTTTGATTCTTCTTCTTTCAGCTTTTGTAGGGCGACTTCAATGTTGCTAAATGGGAACTAGAAGGCAAAAATGATTGACGTCTTTAATAAAGATGACTGAGACTTTCGGAGCCCACTATTTTTTTTTTAATGTTATTCGTACATGTTTGGAGTTCACATTGTTTACAATCTGGGGAATGGTTACCTGTACATATTTCTTTCTTTTTTCCCTCCCCTCTCCCTTCCCTTCCTCCTCCTTCAGACCCTCTATCTTATTTGTCACTCCTGTTGACGTTATTCTTAAACTCACGTCATGGCCCATACTATTTACATTAACTGGGGCTATTAGGTTCCTGTACATGGGGAATCTTTTCCTACTTATTTCCCCTTCTTCTCCTCACCCCTCGCCCTTGTTCCCTCGGAGCCTTTCCTATGACAAGAGACCTGTCCCTTGTCCCTTTCTATCCATCCTTTATTACACTCTTTGTTTACACTTTGCCTCACTCAAATGAGAGATACCATATGGTATTTAAGCTTGTGTGTCTGGTTTATTTCACTCAACATCACATTTTCCAGATGCATCCATTTTTCTTTCTAGCCGAATAGTATTCCATTATATACTGATACCATGTGTTCTTTATCCAATCACCTGTTGCTGAGTATCCAGGCTGCGTCCAGGACTTACCTATTACAAACTGTGCTGCTATAAATACTGGTACGTGAGTATTGCTGTAGTATGATCACTTAAGCTCTTTAGGAAAGATACCTAGCATATATGGCTGCATCGTAAGTTTTAACTTCGGTTCTTTTAGAAATCTCCACACTGATTTCCAAAAGGGCTGCATTCTTAACAACAATGCAGGAGGGCTCCGTTTTCACCACAGCCTCACCAGCATTTGTTAGTGTATGACTCCTTAATATTGGCAGCCCAGTACTTCCAATGGTTGACAAAGACTGCTGACAGTGAACCAAAAGAGGCCAACAGGGAAAAACATTACTAGCTTTGTCACCTCCCGAGTTAATACTTTAGGAACAAGTTACATTAGCACCAGATGCAGATCTGAGAAAACTGACCTTAAGAGACAGCAAGCCACAAAGACCACAAAAGAGTCTTTGACCCCACCTCCGCCTCCCCCCTATGACCATAGGATATTAGCCTAGTATTGGCAGACCCTAATGAAGAGAATGAGAAATCAAAATTGGCTATGTAAGACCATCATTTTCTCCAGATCTTTAGAATGGAGCCCCTTGGATCTCCTGGCCCCCAAGCAGATCTGATGTACTCATCACAGTAAGGCTGAACGTCAGAGATCCACATGAGCAGCGTAATCCCCTTACATTCATGCTCTGGGCAGCATGCTGTGCCCACCTCCTACTCTGTGATTAGCGTTTTGACTAAGTAAGAACACTTCTTATTCAGTGCAGTGAAGTATAAGGCTGTAAACAACTACACCTAAGAGATCAAAATGGAAAGACGAAATTGTAGAACAAAAGCACTGATGGTAATTTAGTATAAAGCTGCTCTTTTCCATGACAAAATAATCCAGGCGTCAGAACACGCTGGAGGCCTCCATCCCATCTCCCTTTTTACATTTCCTTTCACCTATTTCAATGATGGGATCTATTCTTCTGAAAAGACTCAGGCTGGTATTAGAGAGTATATTAATCTTTCCTAGTTAAAACCAGTTTTAAAATAATGTAATTTTCACTGCGTATGCTGATATCAGATAATGCCCTGACCTGCTTTTATCTTTCAGGAAAGAGAAAAGCCCTTCATATTTTACAAGTATGTTTGGCTGGGGGTAAAAAAACTGTGCTAGTGGGCTATCCTCCCATGTGTGAGGCCCTGGGTTCGATCTGAAGCACTACAAAAACAATACAACACATATTTTCTATATACACATCGTCCTCCAGTTGTGATGAGGTGTTATCTCGATAAACAAACTATTGTAAACTGAAACTACCTGAAGTCATAAATACACCAAATACATGTAACCTACCATGCAATAAATACCAGTTGTGTCCCCTTATGATGGTGTCACTGATAGGGGGCTGATGGTGCCAATGCCCAGCATCACCACAGAGGACTGGACCACACAGTGGTAACTCATGAAGACAGCAAAACTCAAACTTTGAAATACAGCTTCCACTGAATGCATGCTGCTTTTGTACAATGGTAAAGTAAAAAAAACTCTTAGTTCAACAATCCTAAGTCAGGGATCATACGCACATTTCCTATTAATGTACAGGTACACCCTGTGTTTGGAAAAAGAATCCTAAGTGATTGCTACAATGACTAAGCTTACCACGGGCTACACAGAGCTAAGTACTTGACAGTCATTATCACTGCATCTGATCTTTCTAGCAACTTTATGGAAACGGCAATGATAATACTCTTCCTTCAAAGACAAGGAAACTGAAACTCAGGATAGATAACTAACTAGAGTCTCTCAGCTATGAAACGTAGAGTACAGATTGCAAGGTACACCTGCTTGCCAGTCTCCAGAAATCTAACGGCCCGTTTATTGAATTTCTTGCTGGAGTCCAGTATTTTCATTCAGATACTGGTTCATGGTCTTACTTGAATGCCTACCTA
>PVLD010033317.1:0-13777 GCA_004027595.1 Dinomys branickii
CTGGTGAATTGAGGCCATTTACATTTATGCTTATAACTGATATGTGTTGGCTTACCATTGTCATGTTATTTACTTGCTATTGGTTTCTTACTTTTTCTACCTGTTTAATTGCTTGCTTTGCTTGAGAGTTCCTTTCTATTGTTGTTCTTGAAATTGCAGTCATTTTTTTCTCTGTCTAAAATATCTTTTAATACTCTTTGTAAGGGTGGTTTGGCACTCATGAGTCTCTTTAGTTGCTCTTTGTCATGGAAATATTTTTATTTCTCTATTAAACTTGGAGGATAGTTTGGCAGGATACAACAATCTTGGTTGGAAGCTGTTTTGTCTTAGGACCTACAATACTTCACTCCAAGCTCTTCTCGATTGGATGGCTTGTGTTGAGAAGTCTGCCATGATTCTGATAGGCTTTTCTTTATAGGTGATGTGTTTCTTTTCTCTAGTAGCTTTTAATATTCTGTTCTTTTGCTGTATGACTGGGATCTTGATTATTATATGTCTAAGTGTAGTTTTATTATGGTTATGACTAGTAGAAGTTCTATATGCCTCCTTTACCTGTTTCTCAGTTTTTGTTTCTATGCTTGGGAATTTTTTTGCTATTATTTCTGCACATATTCTTTTTACGTCATTTGTGCTGTCTCCTGATGTTTCATTGATTCCTATTAGTCTGACATTATTTCTCTTTGCCTCATCTTGCAGCTGTTGAATTGATTTTTCCTAGATCCTTGTTGATTTTAAGAGATCTTTCCTTTCATGATTGGTAGCTGCCATGCTGTCTTCATGATCTGAAATTATATCTTCAGTTTCACTCAAGCAGTTTTGCAAGCTTTCAGTGGAAGTTTTGATTTCCTGGAAATCTCTTTGAGTCTCTTTCATGCATTCTAGTTCATTCCTATATTGTTCATTTAACATTTACATTAGTTGCCCATGTTCATCTACTTTTTTATGTATTTCTTCTTTAGATGTGCTGAACAATTCTTTCATTATTATTGTCACTTCAGTTTTTGTCTGAGAGATTATTTCTGATTTGATCTCTTCTATGGCCTGAAGGAGTTGTTTCTTCACTTCCATTGCAATCATTTCATCAATTTCAGGTGTGTGTTTACCAAGTTCTCCTAGGTAGATGTCTCCTGGATTTGTTCTGAGTGAGGTGGAGTTCTGAGATTGCATTTTAGTCCTTCATCTTGTCATGTTTGATGTTGGAGGCAGAAAGCTCAGTCTTTCTCTTCCCTGGCAGCTCAGCAAGGTTGCTAGTGGCCCTAGATTTTCTGGTGGTCAGGTTTGCCCTTCAGTGTCTGCTGAAATTCACTGCTTAGTCTGTGTTCTTCTGGCAGATGGTGAAGTGTACCTCGTTCTTCCGGGTCTCAGATGTAAACTTGATGTCAGCTGAAGGCAGCCTGTCTGATCCAGTGTCCCCTTACAGCTCAGGGCATGTGTATGACTCAGAAGTGGGCTTCACTGGTGGTGCAATCTCAGATCAGTGGTCCTGTGTCCCCAGGCAGCTCAGGGCACAGGCAGAACCCAGACAAGAATTGCAGGGTCAACAGTTTTTGGACCACCTGATTCCCCATCTCCAGGCAGCTCAGGGCATGCACAGGAGCCAGACATGGCTGTGCTGGTGGTGATCATGGACCACCTGTGTCTGTGACCTCCAGGAGGTCAGGTTGCAAGTAAGCTCAGATGCAAACTACCATGCTAGCAGTCTGTGGACTTCCTGCTCTGGTACCTCAGATGGTGCAGGGCATGTGCAAAGAGGGCCCAAATGAGAACCCTGGGTTTAGTAGCAGTTCCTGGGCCTTCTGGGTGAGGATTTCCTGTCTTCAATTTGCATTTCATTTCAATAGGTTTTCCCATTTTGAATATTTGATGTAGAAGCAATCATGCGACGTGAAGCCTTTTGTGTCTGGCTTCTTTCACTTAGTGTAATGTTTCTTGAGTTCTTCCAGGTTGTATCAGCTATCAGAATTTTATCCTTTTATGATTGGGTAACGTTCATTTAGATGCATACCACATTGTTTATCCATCCTTTCATAGATATTTGAATTGTTCCCAACTTTCAGCTATTGTGAAAAAATGCTACTGCTATAAATATTCATGTAGAAGTATTTATTTAAGTATCTATCTTCCATTCTTTTGGGTATATGTATAGGAATGGAATGTCTGCACAATGTGGTAATTTTGTGTAATATTTCGAGAAACTTCATATTTCCAAATTGGCTGTACCATTTTATATTCCCATCAGCCTAGTAAGAGTTCTAGTTGTTCCATGTCCTCTTCAACACTTATTTGTTTGTTTTACCTCACAGCCATCCTTATAGATGTAAGTGATATCTCAGTGTGGCTTTGACTTGTATTTCCCACTATCTTTATGTTTTAAATTCAGAGAAATTGTTTTGTGGCTTCTGACTCCTTTGGATCGTCTGACCATCCCTGATAGCTAACAGTTTGTGAAAGGCTTCCATGGGGATGGAAGTCCTCTTCTACAACTTTGCTAGGGCTTTAAATTAGTACCCAGCCAGTAGAAGGCCATGAGGCAATATTACCCACTGAAAATACAAATGCACACACTCTTGGACCTAGCAGTTCCATGGTTAGGAATCGGTCTTACGGGTACACTAAAATGTGGACACAATGATGCACCTAGAAGATTATTGAAACGTTATTTTATACTAACTCCAGATGGGAAACAAACTAAATATTCCTCGACAGGAAACTAGTTAAGCAAATTTTGGCAAAGACATACGAAGGGATATTGTACAGCTGTAAAAAGAGATGGCGGCACCTCTGTGTGTGCAGATGTGGAAGGCATTTGAAGACATTTTAAAGTGAAGAAACACATCAATATGTAGAATAGTACATAAATAGTAACCCTTTATTTGAAAATAGGAGAAAAGAATGTGTCTGTGTATGAATGTGTGTGCATGTGTTTTCCTAAATATTCATGAAATACTTTTGAGGAGAAATTGATGGCAGGGAGCCAAAAGTGGGAGGGACAGTTCTTTTGTTCTTTTGGAATTTCAAACTCTAAATATATTTTCTGCTCAAGAAATAAATAAACCAAGACAACTCATAAACACCTGAAGATCTCAGAAATTTGTGCTCTGATAGTTTCTAAATTTATAATGCTTTCAATAGGACTCAGATGCTAACGTAAAATTTGCTTTGCCAATCAATGCCAGGGACTGAGTTGCAGAAGAAATAGTTCAAGCTCTTATCCTTTCTGCTCCTCCATATGGCCTTAAGCTTGCTGACTTGATCGCAATTTGAACCTGAGCTGGGCTGCTATTCCCCTAGTAACCTTTCACAGTGCTCCCTTCCCTTGGCTCCTGGGAATCCTACCTCATGCTTCCCTTCCAAGCAGTTCTCAGATTAGAATAGATAGAGCTAGGGTGTGGCCCTGGGCACTGGATGGAGATTCTCCCCAAAGTAAATCCTTGAACTTGAGCCTGAGTATTCAGTACCATTCCCCTACCATGCAATCCAAGGGCTCTGAGCAGATTAGACATCCCAGGAACAAGTCTTAGCTCTGCCACTTTCTTGCTTAGTGAGTTTGGGCAGATCATCTCACACCTCTGATCTAATGCTTTCTTCAAGCGATGGAGGGAGTGGGGAGGAAGGAGAGGGGAAGGGGACTTGAAAGAGTTAAAACATGTTATATACATTTTAATTCACTTTCCATAGGAATGTAATCATTAGGTACTGAAGCATGAACAAATGAAAAAGTTAACATGACTGAAGCCAAAAGACATTAAGTGAGCTTTCCTAAAGTAAGTTCCATAACATGCTTTTGTAGTGTGAAGGATTATATTGAAAGTTACTATGCAAAGTCCAGATCTTAAACATCCCTTAGGTACTGGGATGTTTGAAAGCTGGGATGATGACAAGGGGAGTAATGAATTGTGCACCCTGTGAGAATTTTGATCATGGGCTAGTGAGAGTGGTGGTGATGAATGACAGTGAACTGCAGCCATGCACTCAGCGCAGAGCAGAATTCCCTGTGTAAGGGGCGCAGAGAGGAGCAGGGCATTAGCATTACCTGTGCTTTGAGCTTTGGCAAGGTTTCCAAGCCAAGATGACAGAATTGGATCTTGAAAGGGAAGTATGAGGTTACCAGGGACATAGGAAACATTCCAGGTGGAGGGAAAAGTCTGGAAAAGCCAAGGGGGAGACAGAACAGAGCCTCTGTGGGCAATGCCAGGCAACTGTCTGCTGCAAAGTTGGGAGTGTGTGGATGGGAGCAGAGGTTGCAAACAGACGAGCTGGTCATATTTTGGAAGACTTTTAATGGTAGGTAGCAGTTAGATGATGCAATAAGAAATAAAAACAAAGCCAGGTACATATAGAGAGGCAGGAAATTATTTTATAGGTTGCCTGCAACTTTGAAAGACCTTGAACTGCCAACTCTTTGACTCCAGATTCCCTGTGACCTGCATTGGCCATCAGTTTTGAGCATGTCCTTGTGAGGAGCTCCAGTCAGCCCTCCTGAGCTTTGCACCAAACCACCCCTGGCCCCAGCTCCCAGTTGTGGAGTCACCCCATACTTTCATTCTTCGCAGCTGAGATCCTGGACAACCACACTCACTGTGCCCTGACAATTCACCTACAGCCTTGACGAGCAACCCAAGATGAAGTCACCAGTGCAGAACGCAGAAGGACTCTCAAGGCAATGAGAGGTACCCTGGAGAAGAGAGTACGCTGCTCAGGGTGCATCCCAACGTCAAACGGGTGGTGCCTGAATCATCCTGCTGCCGGGCTTCCCCAAACCCAGACTTGGACCTGCTGCTCTGCTTCTGTTAATGCTGCTTGCTTTCCCTCATTTAATTGCTCAGCCTCTGTCTAGGTCAGCGATGGTGAACCTTTTGGAGATTTCAATGATACAAACAGCCGGCTGTGGCACGTGTGTTATAGATTTAGCATGACTGGCCTAGGCCATCTCAGTGTGCCCCTCGTTCTTCCTTGGAGTCTTATCTCCCGCAACCCCACCCTACAGCCCCATGCTCCTCCCTCCTTGCAGCTTGTAGAAGTGCAGTTTTACTCAGGGGCTAAAACCTGCTCTCTGTGCAACCCACTCCAAGGCTCCCTCTTTTCCTGGGCTTGCTCAACACTTGGTACTTTTCTCTCTTAGAGCTCTTTTCAGATGTTCATTTTTCGGTGTCATTTCTTGGTTGACACTGTGATTTCCTTGAGGAGAGGGGCCATGCTGGCTCTGTAGACTGAGGGACCAGCTCTGTGTCTGTCCCACAACAGATGCTCAATAAATGTTCATGGATGAAAGACAGGATGCTTGGAAGGGAGGAAGGAGAGAGGAAGGGACTGAGGGATGTTGGCTCTCAGGCAAAGACCATGGGTGAACCTTGTTTCAGAAGAGTGGGAAGTCAAGAGTGTTCAGTAATGGGACCCTTGACTAGTGTTTTTCCTTCTCTTTTTCTTTCATTCACTCTCTCACAGGACTCCTCTCACTCTCATTGTTGGCACATCTCTACCTCTAAACATGCCTGCTGTGCTGAGCTTGGTCTGTTTGGGACATGGATACCCAGGTATTACCTCTGCACCAGTGCAGTTCCTTTGACTACTCTTGGTTGATAGATCTGAGATCCCTCATGCAGATTTCCATTTTACATTTCCTTGTTGACTATATTAGGAAACATTAGTTACAATGAAAATGAGAGGCAAGAAAATCGTAATTCAGTGTTCTCACACAATGCTGTTTTCTATGGTCCACAGGCTAAATTTTTTTATTTAGAATTAGAAACTGATGATACTTTCACTGTTTCCCTTAGGAACATATTAATGGATTTAGTGATCTTAACTTGGAGGGTAATTCTCCAGTGATTCTGCCTAAATGTTTCTCCTTTAATTTCATCCCAAGGCCAAGCATTAATGCTTGAAATGATTACTTCACACTGCAACTAATTTAGAATTTGAGTTAGTGAAGACACAGTTTGCATGTATATTCATATAACAAAGGTTTGAAATAACCTTTTATCTCTAGGGTTTCAGAATTATTTGCAAATGTGCAGAATTTTATCCAAAACGGTCACCATTTTACAAACCAAAGGCTAAAGAAATCAAGACCCCTCGTATCATCAAAACTTCCCAAATGTTTTTGAAGGCTTAAATGCCTTTGGTGCATGCAGAAGTAGTGTAGGATGCTAGGGTTTGGATGTGTTTTAATCACTCAGTTATATTTTCTAGGACCCGTTGTGATGGAAGACTCGGCCCTGTTCATAGATGATGGAGCCTTTGGTAGGTGGAGCCTAGTGGGAGGTCGTTAGGTCATTTGAAGGGAATTATAGGACCCATCTCCATCTCTTTCCTCCAATTTAAGATGTTTCCTTTTGCCACCCTCCACAGAGGCCAAAACAATAGGACTGTCCATCTTAAATAGGGTTTCTCATCTTAAAATTATTCTTAGAGGTAGTATTTAAACATTTCCATTTGTCTTTTGACTCTCCCAAACTATGAACCAAATAAATCTCTGTGCACTTCTTAAGTATCTTGTGTCCGATATTTCATGATTACAGAAGACTAATACACAGGTGCATGACAAATTTCAATTTCTTTTCCTTTTTTGCAGTACCAGAGATTGAACACAGGACCTTGCACTTGCCCGGCAGTTGCTTATTCCACTGAGCTATATCCCCAGCCCCAAATTTCAATTTTTAATCTAATGATTTCATTCATTTAGTAGGAACCATTTATAAAAAAAATCCAATTTCAATTTCCATTCAACTGAGTATCTGCATAAGGTAATGTGGGCAAAGATGTTGTGAACTGATAAAAACTATACAACTTTCAGGTATTATTGCCATTTACATGTAATTGTAAATGTAAGACTGCATTTTTGAAAAAGTATAGACATGCCAGATACATCTGCTGATCATTTCTGTTATAAATAAATCTTTATTATTTCCCATAAGATAACAAAACCAGAGAAAAAACTATTTTTCAGATCCTTCCTTACCCTAGGGATAAACTACCTCTTGTCACCTCTTGTTATTCAACTGTACTTTTCAAGTCAGGTAAATAGCTTTGCAACCTAAAAGTCTAAGAGCTTCCTCCACAGAGAGATGTGGCTTAGACATAGGTCCCAGCACTAACCCTCCCCACAATGCACTTCCTGTCTCATCTTCCTCCTGGCAGAGGTGTCTCAAAGAAGGCTCTGGTTTTGACCATGGCTTCAGGTTGCTGTCCTGTATGGCTAATCTCAGACGTTCTGAAGACCCACAGAAACTTTGGCTACCTATTGAGTCATTTCTCATTGAAATTTTTTTCTTTAGAGAGACTATTTATACTTTTGGCCCCAGAATTTCCTTCTCAGAATAATAAATAGATTGTATAATGGCTATATTCTGTCCAGAGCAGCCACAGGGATCTTTAAAGAGGTAAATCACAGCCTATAACATGCCTTCCTCCCTGGAACCTATAAGATCTTTCAGGATCCTGCCCTGGTCCCTCTGCGTCTCTGGCTCCAAACACAGCTTCCCACTCATTCTGCGCTAGCCCCACTCTGGAATGGCCTCTGATACACCCAGCTCTCTACCTGGGGACTTTGGGCACTAGGTTCCTCTGTCCAGGATGCTCCTCTAGTCCCTGTTACGTAGCCAAACTTTCTTCCTCCTCAAGTCTAAGCTTAAATACCACTTGAATACCATCCTGTCTCTATGGGTTTGTGCCAATGCTCTTGTATCTTCTCACTCTGCATCTTGGTCTCCATCACAGCATCATCTGCATTCTTTCCCTGGGACTTCAGGTTTAGAATTGCTTCTTGACTTACTACTTTCTTTCCTATTGAACTAGAAACTCTTGGGAGTAGAACTACAGGTCATATGGACCTACCAGGATATCAAGCTTTAAGTTGGTATGATTAGCATTGCCAGGTGCTCAGTTATACCACACTTCCCAGGTTCCTTTGAGGTTGTGTTGCTAGGTGACAAAGTCATCAGCTTTGGAGAGGGAGAAGAAAAGAAAGATAGGTTTACCTTCTGTCTCATTTGCTCAGAAGGCAATCTCTAATCCAGTTCTCTTTCCTTAGGGCAAGAGAAAGGATGGAGGTTCCATGATCAACCTAACTGTGTAGACAGAAACAGTACTCTGGAGACTGGCAGAGCTGCCAGAAGGCAGCCTAAGTGACTACATATGACAGAGCCTCCCCCACCTTGGACTCTTTGCTGAAAGTGTTGTGCAAGTATGGAATAAACCTGTAGTTCTTTAAGCCACTCTGTTAGAAGGTTTTTTTTTCTTGGTCACTTTCCTGGCTGTCTGCTGGGACACAATCCCTGCAAATTAAGGGAGGAAAAGTTCATTTTGGCTCACCATTTGTAGAGGTTTCAGTCCGCAGTGAGCTGACTCCAAGAAAAGACAGCCTGGCAGAGGGGCATGGCAGAGGAGAAGTGGCTCATAGAGTGGTGGCTGGAAGCAGAGAGGGATAAGAAAGAAGCAGGGTAGAGATAAACCCTTCCAGGACACAGTGCCAGTGGCCCACCTCTTCTGACCAGATCCCACTTACTCAAAGCAAGTGAACTACAAACTTACCAGTGGACTAATCTGCTGATGACTATCACTCCCTCATGGTCCAAAGCCCTCCTATGAGCACCTCTCCCAAGCCCCACCTATGAGCACATGAGATTCTGAGGGGGCATCTAGATACAAACCATAACGCTTTCTTACGTAGCTTTAGCTTTCAACCCTACTGTTGAATGGCTGTTGTATAAGTGAGAGAATCATCAGGGGCTTGCCAGTTTCACCCAGGGCTCCCACTGTCTTAGGGCAAGAGAACAGGCAGTCATCATGAGGATCCATCCTCTGAGCACCTGCCAGGCACTCCATAGTATTTGCCAGGGACAGAATAGGCTTCCCTAACCTGTGGCTTGTAACATCTCACTGCACTGTTGACAGACTTTTCTTTTCCTTTCAAAAGAAACCAGACTTGAAAGGATGTCACAAAGCATGCAGCATGTAAGCAATGCCATTCACGTGAAGATTCCAGGTCACTCTTTCATAAGAGATCTTGTTTGGGACTGAAATACCATCTCTTAGATTGTGGTGGTCTATGACCCACATCAGGGCCAAGAGTTCCACTCATTTAATAGTGCTACACTTACTTGTTTCCAAAATGAATGTCTGTGACATTTCATACCTGAACTTTCAACATTAGACAGATGCTCCTGAAACTCCTGCTCCATGAGGGGGGTGGTGGTTTTGTTTGTTTATTGAACTTTTGAGGGAGTAGATTAGCTGGGAGTGGTGATTTCCCTAAGAATTGTCAGTTATGGCTTTAATCTTTAAGAAAAAAATGTTTTCTCCTTTTCAGTGAACTTTTCACTTAGTTCTTATATATTTTAAGCTTTCCTGTATTTGAAGAAGGACACATAATGAAGTCATTCAGTTAATTGCGTCTTCTCCCAGAGATTGCACGTAAAAAGAAGATATCAGGGTTTAGGGCTTATTTTTAAGTCGTTTACCCATGTAAACAGTTGCTGACAGGGATCTTGGAGAGAGTTCTGGGACTCATACCTGTGCAGAGGGGCAAGAGAAGCAAAATGGGGCAGAAGGAAGAGTCAAGATGTAATGAAGCAAAGACTCTGAGCTAGGATGGCTCCTCAGGATGCCCTGACTTGAGGGTAAGTGAGCTGGGCCCATGAATCTTCCACCTACCAGTCATTAGATATGATTTCCCCTTGAAAGGCAATGTCACCCTGGTAATCAGCTCTCTGTGGCCAAAGGCAAAGCTTAGGAAGGGTCTCAGATGTGAGTGAGCAAAGGCCAAAGCTCCTGGAACCCAGGGGAAGGTGCACCATGCTCTGAGGCAAGGTTGGGGCAGTGCTATCTGGTAACCCATGCGGGCCTTCAACATCAGCACTGGAGTCTTAGCAACACTGGACACATGAGGCCATGGCCTCGCCCATCTTGCTCCCTGCCATATTTCTGGGGCCTGGCACCTAGCAGGATGGTAGTTGTGCAGACATTCTCTGTGACAGGCAGATGTTAATCAGCGTGACAAAGTACCTGACAGGAGCAGTTGAAAGGAGAAAAGGTTTATTTTGGCTCACAGCTTCCTAGGATTAAGTTCATGGTCATTACCATTGGCTCCACTGCTTTTAGACCTGCAGTGAGGCAGAAACATCATGGCAGAAGGATGTGGCAGAGGGAAGCTGCTACTTCATGGTAGCCAGGAAGCCAAGAGAATGAACAAGAGAGTTTGTGTTGGTGGATTTCCTCCTGCTTTTGTTCCATCTGGGCCCCCAGTCCTTTCAGTAGTGCTGTCCACATTCAGGGCAGCTCTCCCCACTTAACATGTGGAGTCTCCACACATCAGTCATCTCTGGAAGCTCCCTCACAGACACACCCAAGAAGTGCGCTTTACTAATTTCCTAGGTGTTTCTCAATCCAATCAGGTTGACAGTCGAGATTAGCAATCCCATTTGCTGAGCAACTAAAGGAAGAACATCCAGGATTATGAAAAGGATACACAAATTAGGATACTTTCAATAAAGTGTGTCAAAGTTGAGAATACTTACTTAATTTTAAACTTCCCAAGTAGAGACAAAATCTTTGTAGATTTATTAAAGCCACATACATTATCGTAAGCTCTCTCCTACCTCCTTTCTTTGGGCAGACCAGGGGAAAAATATTTTGAGGGAACTGGAGTGGTCAGGAACGTGACAGATGAGTTTCTTTCTAAGTGGGAGAATTAGTGTATTCTCCCCAAAATACTCTTTAACTCAAAAATCAGGATGCATGTGTGATGAGGTCAGACAATAGGAGAGACTATTTAAAACTGGAAGCTTCTTGCAAAGGCGTCTAGGAGATTCACAGGCTAAGGGTTATGAGTTTTGGTTTTGACTGATGTTGTGAGATAGGAATGAGTCATGGAGGTTGGTATCTGGCCAGCCTGTGGGCTGCTGTATTGCAAGGACATCATGTTGCCATGCAGGGTCAGCAGCAGCAGCAGAAGCAGCAGCAGCAGAAGCGGTAGCTCTGGAGCCTGCATGTGGAAAGTACTTTAGTGTCCAGAAAGCACATTAAAGTTCACAATCTCATTTGATTCTCAGATATAGCAAGTGGCTATAAAGACACTTTCCTTATAGCGTTATACTGATAATATTGACACAAGATGACTAAGAAAATATTAGCAAATTGAGTCCATCTATAAATGGAATTTATCACAAGAATGCAACGTTCTTTAGAAACATTTGAAAGTTGATCTCTGCAATTTAATAAATTACAAGATTGGGGGCAAAACATGATCACCTCAGGTGAGTAGAGAAAACACAGTTGTCAAACTCAACATTTTGAGTAAAATAGCACTAGGAAAGAACTTCTTTAACTGGATAAGAGGACACCTATAAAAAATCTACAGGCATCCTAGGTGGTAGTGAAACGCTTGACCCTTTTCTATGAGTAGAAATATGGCAAGGTTGTACACGCCACTTCAATTCCATAGTATACTGGAGGTCTCAGCCAATGCAGTAAAGCATGAAAAAAAAATCACACAGATTGGAAGGAAGAAGTAGAGCTAAAATTTGTAGGTGACATGACTATAACTAGAGATGAGGAAAGTGAGGCTTGGGGAGATTCAGGGGCTTGTGTGAGCTCATGTTGGCAGTAGAGGTTGGAGTTAGGTTCAAGCATAGCTTTTTTGACTCTAAACCCTGGATCAAAAATCAAATAAAGTGGGGCTGGGGATATAGCTCAGTGGAATAAGCGCCTGCCTAGCAAGCGCAGGGTCCTGAGTTCGATCCCCAGCACCGCCAAAAAAAAAAAAAAAAAAAAAATCAAATAAAAATAATGGGGACAAATCTGCAATAGAGGAAATTTGATTTGGAAATGAACTATAGAATTGCAATCCCAGGCACACGTGCACAGGCTGGCCTCTGCTATGCCTAGATAACTTGGGAAAAGTGTTGGGGGGGTCTTCTTAGGATATATAAATCTATACCAGTTATTTTGAAAGAAAGTTCACTGGCCCTTTGGTGAACTGATTGGTGATTTGGTGATCTGCTTCACTGGACTGGTTGTGCAACATAGCTTATGGGACAGACTTGAGTGTTTCTCTTGCTTTTCTGGAGTCTTAGATACCATTTTAGTGGGATATGACAGGAAAAACTTTGTTTTGTAAAATGAATTTTCACAAGTAGAATGAGAAGAGGGCCTATAGTGTTACCTTCATTCATGAACTTAATTCATTCCATAGTTCTGGGGAAGATATCTACGTTTGTGCTGCTGTGGGGAAGATGGAGTTGGTTGTGTTCATCACCTGATAAGGAGTTAATGAATGGTAGTAAAATTTTGTTGAGCACTCTGTCCATGAAACTAACTGTTTCCAAATGTAAGCATTGGTGAACCAAGGTACATTATTATTATATTTCATTTGCTTCAAAGAATTCAAAGTAAAATTTCAGTTATGTTTCTTAAAAAAGGTCATTTCAATTCAACACTGTACTGGAGCCCTTAGCCAAGGCAGTAAGGCAGGGGAAAAAAAGCATAGTTTGTCACTGGACATTTTCCAGGAAAATAAAATCAACCATTACACGGTGAAAATGGGGAAGGCTTGTGTGCCCAGGGCAGACCCACAGGCAAAGCTCTTGGGCCTGTGCACATTGAAACGTGGACGATATGCAGCTGAGGTGAACATGGACCCATTTGCCATATCCTGATTGGTAAAACTGAGGGCAACGCTCAACCTTTGGCCTACAGAAGGTCAGGGTTGATGAAAGACACTTTTTTTCTCAGTACCTTCCATGTACTTAAAAAATTCATTATCAAGAGATGGTGCATGACAGAAAAAGTTTAGAAGACAGGGCATCAAGAGGCCTGTAACTAGGGTGACTCCTATTCATCATCAGAACTATGACCTCATGAGGGAAAGAAGGTGCTATTATGCCAGCAGGCATAAGCTAAGGGTGTCCAGGGAAAACGTTTGGTCCCTGAATCTATAGTGGGTTATAAAGAAAACTGGCATATTTTGCTGTTGAGGAGTCAGGGGCCCAGGAATAACATAAGAAATTTTGTAGGATTTGCTTGGCCTCCCTCCAGCGAGGGGAGAGGCTGACATTCACTCCTGGGGGAATGTTTCAGGGAGGGCTAGATCTTTGTTGAGCCTTAGGGTTTGCCTAGCCCTTACTGGTAATTATAATAAACAGGAACAATTCCTACTGTGTACTGAACATTGACTGCAGGCTGAGCACTCTGAGATATGCTTTAGCTGAATGACAACATTCAACAATGCTGGGAGAAGGAATAATTATTACCATATTACAAGTAAGGAAACAGCAGCTCAGAGAAGTTGAGTAACTTTCCTTAGGTCACTCAGCTGTGAAGTGATAGGGTTGGAATTTGAACTGTAGTGTTAACCGACACTTACTCTCTCCCTTTTGGGTTGTGGGCTATTTCAAGAACCCAAGGGTCTAGCATAGGATGAGTGTAGGGTTAGACAGCACCACAGTGGAAACAGGGGCCACCCCAGCCTCCATGCCAACTCTGACCCTACACTGAGAGACACGCAGGAAGGCAAAATGGCTCTTGGCAGCTGCCTAGGGCAGACATGGCTCTGCCTTTTGCCTGAAGCAGCAGCGCTAAGCTTGCAGTGTTTATCGTTGGGTTGTTACTCTGTGTGGGTGAATGCCCACTACAGACGGGAGGTGTGTACCTCCAGATACCTGAGTCTCATTCCTATAATCACCAGGTCATCACAGGGCCAGGCGGCCCACACTTAATTCTTTCCATCTCTTTCCATCAGTCAATATAAGGGCCTCCTTAATTATTTTTATTGCTTTTC
>PVLD010033318.1:0-13775 GCA_004027595.1 Dinomys branickii
CATCTCATTAATTTTATCATTTTCAAGGTTCTATAACTGAAATACACCAGTACACTATCTTACAAGATTTCTTTTTCAATTCATCAGAATGCCAATGAGATCTATTTGAGTTGTACGTCTCAATATTTCGTTCTTTTCTTTGCTGAATAGTACGGCATACCATGGGTGCACTATAGCTTGCTCAACCATTGACCTATTGAGATATCTCTGGGTTGTTTTGGGGTTTTGGGTTTTTTTGTTATTACAAATAACTCTGCTATTAATATTCATGTATAGGCTTTTATACAGACATAAGTTTTCATTTCTTTGGGATACACTCCCAGGCATTCAACTGCCTGATCTTTCTGACATTTTGTTCTGAAGTCAGTCCCTTAGGGAAGATGGACAATTACAGTGTCAGGAACAGGAGCTCTGGAATTTGAATTCTATATCTGCTTTGTGCTATGTTGTTGTGTGACCTTGGACACGTTACTCAACATCTTTGTCCTGCACACATACTCTATATCCTGCAATATCTTTGTCCTCCAGACATACTTTTTACCCTGCTTTCTTCCCTAAGAGACTGGCAGGCAAGGATTATATTAACAGATTTAATTGGCTTCTGGCTACATGTTGGATTTGGCCATAAAGTAATTCTGTCCAGGAACCAAAAAGAGAACAGTGCAACTTTCTACTTGCTTCCTCCTTGTGGGATCACCCTATGGTGGGCTTATGCATCCCTCAAGCAAAGACCCACTGCTCATCTCAAGGCCACCTGCTCTATAGGGATTTCTTTCTAGATGCACTCTCTGTAGATTCTACCTTCTTGCATCCCTTTTGGCTTATAACCACTCTACTATTCTAGCCACAGGGTTTTAACTACCCTTTGTGGTTTCTCTGAACCTTGGGCACATGTTTTGAATAATCGCTTTAATAAACCCTTCTTGTTGAACCTGATGGCATATGCCTATAATCCCAGTACAGTGGGAGGCTGAGGCAGGAAGATGGCAAGTTCATGCCCAGCTTGGGCAACTTAGTGACTTGATGAAACCCTGTCTCAAAAAAAACAAAAAAATTAAGTGCTAGGGATATAGCTTACTGCAAAGCCCTAGTTTCAATCTCTGGTATCACTAAATAAAAGAATAGATTTATGAATGAATGAGAGAATGAATATATGAATGAATGAATCAATCCTTCTCAAACTCTTGAGCGTGATATCTATTTCACATAACAATATCTATATCACGTGATTGTGCCAGCATGTAAACGAGTTATGTGAAAATATCCAGCACAGTGCCAAGCACACACACACATGCATGCGTGCATATGTGCACACACACACACACAAACACACATACACACACACACACACACGACTCTAAATTATCACCCTTTTCATTTCCCCTTCTTCAAATATCTTTTTCATTAGATCTTACCACTGGCATTGCTCCTTAACTTTTGATAATTTTTTTCCTGTCTCTGAATCTTAGTTTCGAAATTTGTGAAACAGAATTCATTTGCCAAATTTACTCAACAAATATTAAGTAAGCATCTACTATACACTAGGAGCTATTCTAATGATTATGACTAACTATCCTTCCAATTTTACAGCACTATTATAAAAATAAAAAAGGATAGAAGGGGATATTACTTGACTCTAAAAATATTTGTGGCAGTATGGATTAGCCGAGAGGACATTATACTAAGTAAAATAACATAGGCACAGAAAAATACTGCATTTTATCATTCATATATAACAACTAAAAATTTTGATCTCATAGAAGTTAAGAATAGAATAGTGTTACCAGAAGCTGGATAACAACAAAGTGGGGTTTATCACAAGATTGCAAACTTGTTTTAATACTAGAAAAATGTAATCTATGTAATTCACCATGTTAGCAGTTGAAAGGAAGAAAGCTACATGTTCATTTCAATTGGTGAAGAAAAAGCATTTGACAAAATTCAAAATCCACTAATGATATATTCACCTAACTAGTTATAGAAGTAAACTTATTCAACCCAAGAAAGATCATCTTCAAGAAACCCACAGATAACTTGATAATCAGTGGTAAAAATCTAAATGCTATCTCTCCCAAACCAACAAGACATCAGCTTTTACCACCGATTCAACATCATAATGGAAGTCTTAGCCAATGCATAAGGTTAAAATAAGTAAATAAATAAATGGCATAGATTACAGAAAAAAACTGTATTCATAGACAATATGACTGTCTATGCAGAAAATATCAAACAATCTACTAAAAATATGAAAATCTACTAAAAATAACGAGTACTATCAAGGTGATATGACATAAGGTGAACACATACAAATCAACTGTATTTCTTTACACTAGCAATTTTCTATTTAAGATTGAAATCTAAATATATGTAAAGAGATGTATGTGTGCATATCTACCTGTAAAATATTACAATAGCTCAAAGTAAAATATTTAGGCAAAAACTAACAAAATACTGCAGACTCTGTATGCTGAAAACCATAAACATTGATGAAGGAAATGAAAGATATAAACAGAGACATATTCTGTTTGTGTATTCCAAAAATAACATAGGAAAGATTTTAATTCTTCTCAAACTAATCTACAGATTGAATGCAATTTGGATCAATACCTTAATCAAACTTTTTGTATTTACAGAAGAGTGTAATGTAAAATTTATATGAAAAGTAAAGGGACCTAAAGGACTGAAACAGTTTTGAGAAAGAAGAATAAGGCTGGAGGAGCAAACGTTCCAATATAAAGTCTTATTGTAAATCCGTAGAAATTAGGACAGTGTGATATTGGCAAAGAGAAAGACACATAGCTCGGGGAAACAGATCAGTACCTAGAAATGTATTCTGACAAAAGTGTAAAAACAGCCAAGCGTGGTGGCACATGCCTGTAATCACAGCACCTGGTGTGAGGCTGAGGCAGGAAGGGTCACTGTGAGTTCAAGGCCAGCCTGGGCTATACAAATAAGTTCATGGCCAGGATGCAGTACCTAGTGAGACCCTGATTTTTTTTTTAAAGTGCAAAACAATTCAGTGGAGAAATGACCATCTTTACAACAAAGGATGTTGGAACCACTATACACTTCTGTGGAAAACATCTCAACCTAAACTTCACACCTTGTACAAAAATTAAATCAAGGTAGATTATAGATCTAAATGCAAACCATAAAACTTTTAGAAAAGGTAGGAGAAAATCTTTATGACCTTGAGTTAGTTGAGGAGTTCTTCAATATGACACGAAAACTTAAGTTTTTCTCTGTGAGAGATTCTAAGAGAATGAAAAGAGAAATTACAGACAGAGAAAATATTTGCAAACCACATATCTTACAAAGGACTCATATCTAGAATATATAAAGAACTCTCAGACATCAATAATAAGAAAAATCCAATTAGAAAATAAGAAAATATATGAACATATGCTTTAACAAGAAAGATGTATGAATTGCTAATAAGCACATGAATAAGTTTTCAACCTTATTAGCTATCAGGGAAATGCAAAAATCACAATGAGAGAGCACATTATAGCTGAGTGTTTGTAACACAAGAGTTTGTGGTTGCAAAAGCCTAAGATATTTGCTTTCTAGCCCTTAATGGAAGCACTGGAATGTGTAATTATCCACAGTATTCTGAAAACATCTGATAGAATATGAAGAAAAGCCTGGTCCATGTTCATGTATGCATGTCAGATCTGATCCGAACTTGTGCCAGGAAGGAAAGGTACAGGAATGAGCATTATAACCAGGTCTCACCCTCATTCTAGACATTTCTTTCCCTTATTTATGTTACCATGTAAATACCTTTTTACTCTTGAAAATTTAACACAAGCACAAACTCTTCATGAAGTCTTCCCTGACCATCTACCTCAACTCTAGACTGCGAATGGAACCTTCTCTTTATTCCTATAGCACCTTTTGCATACTTTTGTCCTTTTTATTTTATATTTGTTATTAGTGCATATTTTCAGTACATAATATTTACATTTCTCATGGGGATTTGGTACATGTACTTAACGCATCCTAATTCTTTTTTCATTTCCTTCCCATCCCCTCCCTTCATCTCTCAGTGATTTGCCATTTTTAGAAATAGTGTTTTTCACAGTTTGAATGTTTATGACCTCCTAAAGTTCATATGTTGAAACTTAAACACCAAAGCAATACTATCAAGAAGTGAGGCATATGGGAGGTGACTAGATCACGAGGCAAGCACCCATGAGTGGGATTACCACTCTTATAAAAGAGGCTTGAGAGAGCTTGTTAGCCCCTTTCCCCTTTCACCTTATCAGGACTTAGAAGGAAGCCATCATCTATGAAATAAAGAGCCCTTCCCAGACACCAAATTTGCTGGCACCTTGATCTCAGACTTCTCAGTCTCCAGAACTATTAGCAATAAACTGCTCTGTTGCTAAATTAGCCAGTCTGTGATACTGTGCAATAGCTTCCCAAATGGATTAAAATAGTGTTTCATAATTGTCTATTGGTTTCTCTGTTTCCCTGATTAGAGCATAAGCTCGTTAAGAAGAAGAAAAGTGTGATTTCATCTTTGTATCACTAGTACCCAGGATGATGAAGGATATATTTTATAAGTGTTTATTGAATGAATGAACAAATGATGATTATGAATAGATGGACAGATAGGTAAATAGAGAAATCAAAATAGAGAGGTGAGTCTTTTTTCTAAAGTCACACATAGTTTAGCCAAATTAGGACACCCTGTGATAGCGATCTCTTTATTTCTCCACTGTCATGCTTATTTGACACCCTGTCAACCCAAATCATCTGTGTGTTTCTGTGTGTTCAAATCTGCTTCTGTATGATACTGTGACAACAGAACTACTGCATTTTATCCTCTACAACTGACAAAAAGAGACACCCAGGCCAGAGTGCACATACTGTAATGTGACTTAGCCCCTCACTGGGGTTGGACATGGTAGCTCTGCTGTATTCTGATGTTGGATTATGACCATTTATCCCACAGAACATCATTCAGATCCAACTCGCCCTCTGCACATGAGCTCTGCCAGATCTATTGCTGGATAGTTTTACATCCAAAGTATCACTCAATACTTATACCAATACTTGCATGTAGTGATTATTATCTCCATTTGAAGATGACACAACTGAGGCACCAATGGTAAATAGAGAACACATAATCAGCTCAATGGGACATGGAATAGTAAGTTATTTAAACTTTAATCCCACATTGTACCATTTTTATTTCCCATTAGGAAGCCATTTTATGAGTCTGTGAATTACTAATTTTTTTTAGCAGGAAAAAGAATTCACTGGAATAAGCAGTAGTCTACATAGGGAAAGCCTTATCATCTGAGTTGGCCCCAAATTATGGGCATTTACCTGAGTCATTGGCTTTCATATCTACAAAATATAAAAGCAAACACATCAGCTGATTAAAGAGAAGACATTCTATTTGCTCAGGGGCCCCATGTTCCAATATATGAATGAGGAAACTCCTGGGGTCTTTGTCTATAGGAGAAGCGACACTCTCAAGAGTTTCTTTCAAAGTAAGAGATTAGAAAAAGTGGGGGAAGTAAAACAGAGAAGCAGGCAAAAGAAAAATACCAAAATATGTCATTTTGTCTGCCTTAGCAAGATAGGTTCAACATGGTATCATGCCTTGCTTCTTGACTGCTTTTTAATTTCACCCTTTATATCACAGATAAAGTGCTTAGCTATATCACCACCATTAAGCCATAATCATTACAGTGAGTCACAGGGCCCAAAAGTCCGGTTGCCTTTAGGAAAATCCACTTGAACACTTGTGTTTTTTAACTTTCTCAGTCTCAATATATAGTGATACAGTGATGAATAGTTTGTCTATCCACAATTGTCAGTCTCAGGGAATCTTCTAAATGTCTATCAAAATTGGCAGTAGTGAAGGGAAATACTGTCTTTGGTTTTAAGTAAATCTTATGGCATAACTAATCCAACCTCAGATACTATTCTAGTGAGTACATGTCAAGCCAAAATGGGCTACATGAGTCTAAGGGCCCTATGCTAAGGAGATTTTGAATCACATCTTACTCAGTGTAAAGGTTTCCATTTCACAAGAGTGGATTTAATACCACCAGTGCCAAATAGGCTCTTTGCAATTCACTGGGGGCTTTAAGAAAGGTGGAACACTTTGAACAGGCACACTTTATTCTTAAATCCTGTGTCAGACACCTGTATACACACAAGAATGATAAGCAATAGCAAGAATAAATTTTTTGTCTCATTTTCACAGTACATTTTCCTTAATATGCTTCCAATCAGTAGTACTCTACCTCTGGAATCCCAAGCCCAACCTGTATCTAAGCACTGTCAAATGAAAAGGAGATAATAAAATTACTAGTGTGTTGCAAGGTGATTAAATTTACATAATGATTCCGGATTTGATTAAATGCCAGATCCCCCCTCCAAAAAATTATCCATAGAGGCACTAAATCTTTCACACACACATACTCCACTGCATTCATGCTTCAGCCACAGAAGCTCCCGTTTATCTTAGGAGAGATTACTGCCATCCCTCCACAGGAACACAGCATGCAGGTAATGCCTGAAAGCTCATTCAGAAGAGTGGCAGGGGCTCATGCAGCTGATTTTCAGAATAAATATAAGAAAAATGTGAGAGAGGCAGTTATTGTGTTCACTTCTTCCAGAGAACAGACCATAGCACAGATTTAGATGCAGTCTTTTCTACCTATTGAAAATGGGATTGGTTTCTTAAAATGTGATCTAAAAACTTCTGGAAGTCAAGGCTTTCTTTCCACGCACAGACTCTAAGGAGTTCACCATGGATTTGCCCTTCCAGGAGCACACTGTGGAGAAGTAAGGCCATGACATATCAGAAATGGAATCCATTCTTGACAAGTTGGTAGATAACTAATGCATGTTCTCTCATCCTAAGTACCATTCCAGTGGGGCATTGCCCCTTTTTGTTGCTGCATGGCCTGAATGGTAGTCTTTGGAATCAGAACATTCATATATAAATCACAACCATGTGCATTACAGTGATGATATGCAGCAAAGCAAAAAGCACCATGCAATACCTTCTAGAATACCCATCATATATGTTGAAGAAGATTATACAGCAAAATAGCACTTAAACATCATTTGCCTCCAGACCAAGTCATTGAAAATGGACTAGCTCCAGCTCAGCAAGGAAAAGAAGTCTTATCCCTCCAATAAAAGATCAAGGACAGGGACTGTATCATTAGCATGTTGTTCACTAGATTCAAAATGCTTCAGTCACAGAAAATAGATTACCTCTCTACCATGATTGATGTCAACTGCTTGTTTCACACATCCTAAGGTTTAGTAACAGGCAGTCCTGTCCAAGCAACTAAAGAATCCTAAACCCTACTAAAGCTCTTGGTGGTGTTTAATGTTCTATGTCTTCCTCTCTTCCAAAGTATCTTACTATCTGCTATCAAATTTCCATCAATCTCTCACCAGTCATTTGCAAAGAGTTAGAGGTAGCTACGGTCCATTCACAGTCTACTTACAGTGCACATGCACTGCATTTAGTGAAGGTAAGTGGCACGGCTGAGGTCAGTGCATTATCAGTAAGTTGTAAAGAGTTAATTACAATTGTGCATGCAGGTTGCCTCAGCAACCTGAAATAGTACGTTAGCATATGTCCAACAATGGTACTTACAAAATAACCTTTTAAAAAGTGCCATTACTGGGCTATTTTTCAAGTGTGTAACAATTTGAATATAAAAAGACCAAATTTCCAGTTGCCAGCACAGAGTAAAGACTATAAACTAGTGGATTAACATTTTCTAGGCATCTGTTATGGCACTTCAAAATATGTGTGAGTGCAATAAATAAATAGTTCAAAAGGACACAGGATGTCTTTAGTATTTGGATTTTTTGTTAATTTTTGTAATAATCATTTGGAGGGCTAAAACTAAAATTTGTTTCACTGCAAAATATTTTTCCTTATCCCATTGATTATCATGGAAGAGTTGCTGTGAGTCATGAAACTGCCTTGCTCCATTTTTCTTTAAAAAAATCCCCAGGGAACTCAGGGAATTAAACTCATAAATTTAATTTCAATATCTGGTAAGCTGTGAGGACAACTATTAAGGCAGTCATTTATGAGTATCTGGGGGAAACCTTAGCAATAAACAGTAGTCAATATGGATTCTTCCAACACAAATCATGCCAAATGAAGCTAATTCCCGTTCATGATAGGATGGCAAGGTGAATGGTGAAAGATGGAACAAAGTTAACCTATCTTAGCGAGGACAGTGTTGGAAATAATTTAACCTGACATTCTTACAGAGAGCACCAGAGAAAGATAATAAATAGAGCTAGTAAAAAGAAACTTGATGCAATAGCTAGGACTTGTTTGCTGGAAGCCCAAGGTGAGTGGAACAGATGACAGAGTAGGGTAAACTCTACACACAGTACTACATACATCAGGAAATAGCCACTCTGGTTCAATCAACCTGGAGTGTAATCTTGGCCAGTTCTTATATAAAGTATATGTAGCTATATATAATATTGGGGAGAGAAAGAAATCAAATGCATTTTAGACATTGAGACATTGAAATCAACCTCATCAGGTGTGTTTTTTAGTCAAGTATCTGAAATAGAGAATCTTACTAAATGAATACAAATGTAACTGCAAGGAATCTGCTTGTACAAAGGCCACTGACTGAGAAGGAATGAGGAGCCAAAATGATGGGGAACAGACTACACTGTGACTTGAGAGGTAGGCATTGAATGTTCGCCTTAGCCTAGAGAGCCAAGCCCAAACCGTTAGTCTAAAGCTCAAGATGCTTTAGAAACTGGGGCATCTCTCTAGTTGTACTTCATACTACTTTCCACCTTACCAAACTGATCTCTATCCCTGGACTGTCTGTGGTTCCTCAGCCTAAACTACCTTTTACCTCAGTTGTCTTCCTATAATAATCTCATCAATCCTTTAAAATCAGGCTCAGTTTCTTTCTTTCAAACAGTATCTTTCCAGATTCACTAATTAGAATTATTTGTTTTTACTCCTCCAATGCTTTCATAGCACCTTGTTTAACTTCCAAATAGACCTTTATCATTGTGTTTCCCTTATGAGAATTAACAGTGTGTAAGTCAATTTCCCATTAGATTGTGAACTCCTGGAGGGTGATAGCCATGGCTTGTTCATCTTTATCTTTTTCACAGCATGTATTCAACAAATATTTGTTGACTTGAATTGGATTGGAAGTAGAATAAATAAACCATCTAAGCATTTATTATTGGGAATGCCCCACAACTCCAGGGAAACTGCTACTGGTTTGGCCTTTCTCTTTCCAGATTTTCAGGCTTAATTTCCAGTGCTAGCAAGAAAATAAAAAAGAGTAAAACTAAAAGCATAAAAACAGCCAGGTGTGGTGGTGCATGCCTATAATCCTAGCACTCGGGAGGCTGAGGCAGGAGGATTGCTGCAAGTTTGATGTCAGCCTGGGCTACAAAGTGAGCTCAAGGCCACCCTGAACTGCATAGTGAGACCCTGTCTCAAAAAGACAAAATAAAATAATAAAAACCTAAAACCAAGCACCCATACAACCACACAGTAAGGAAATAGAGGGCATTTACCTCATATTCCTGACATCTGGAATGACCTTACTTTTGGATGCTAAGGGATTTACAAATACCCAATGCAGTGATTCAGTCGTGACACCACCCAGATTCTGAGTCCCCAAAGTATGAAGGCAAGGCAGCTGCACAACCAGTATTAGAGGTAACCAGAAGGAGACAGAGATAGAAATTGTCTCCTAATTATCATATACCTTCTCTTATATGTCATATTCAGACAAATCTGAATTCAGAGAGTCAATATCCACATTGGGCAGTGCTGATCAGGGAAACTGGAGAACTTTGATATGAAAAATAAAATATCTTTTATCTCTTGTTTATTGGTGTTTAGGTCAAAGATTGGGGTCAATTAGAGCTACAGGGTTTCATTTTGAGCACGAAGGTATTAGATAATTATGCCAAATAGCTGCCAATTCTACCTAAGGTCTTCATAATGGGATTACACAGAAAAGACTGTAGGTTTCATGATGTGGGAATCCCCTTTCAGCTTGAATTATCAGCAGGAAATGGTTTGTCCCACCCAATATCCTCTTATGGTCTAGCATATAATAATGCTAATTCAGCATGAGAGAGATCAGCCCCACCCTCTAGCAGAGCCTGGCATGAACACATGCTCAGGGAGTAGCTAGTTTTGTAGCTTGCCATTAGGGATTCACAGGCTCCTAAAAGTTAATGCTGTTCTATACTACTCACTGGCCAAAAACATTTGCTGATTTCACGGAGCCAGTGCAGGTACTGGTTAAACACACAGCTTCTAGAGTCAAATAAATCTGGGTTAAATTCTAGTTCTTCCATGTCCTAGCTGTGTGATTCTGGAGAATATCTTTAACTTCCTGTGCTATATCTGTCATTGGAAGATAATTATCATGCCTCCTTCATAGGTTTATTGTGAAGATTAAAAGAAATGATGCATAGAAATCTAATGCATACCAACTGCCCAAATAAGAATGAGCTAGAATTTGTAGCTTGAGGGAATACCCACGTGACACATGGTGAAAATAAAAACTGGTGAGAACCAAGCATGTCCAAATAAGCAAGAACTTTAAAGTTGATAAAGCCAAACCAGAACATATAAGCTAAGGCTATAGGAGAGAACTCATAAAAAGGAGGAAAAAATAACTGTCAAACTACTTGTTGGGGCAAACTCTGCAGACTGGTTTGGGAGCTACCTTGAGAGTGAAGGCCAGAGTGGACACATGGTGCTTGGGGATGAAAACAGATGAAGGTCAGTTTGATCTCCCAGGAGCATCGGAAAGCCACTGAAATCCTTCCAGTGTAAAAATTAATCAATAGGTAGTAATCTTGATATAGAGAAAAACTAAAAGAAATTTGAGAATAGTGAATGAATACTAAGTTTAAACACTTGAAATGGTTCATCTTCAGTGCGGTATGTAGAAAATTCATTAAAACCTCAAGGTTTCCCTAAAGTTACATTTCAACTATGCACACTTTAAGAACATCAGCAGGATGGTACACTGTGACATAGGAAGTATACCAGGACATACATGGAAGTGTTTGCACACAACTGTGTCTAGCATGTTCCAATCTGCTTCCCAAAAAGTACACATAAGTAGATGCATGTATGTACGTATGCATATTTTTGTATTGATGTATATACACATACACACTTATATGCATGTAGAACATTTCTAGAATGCCACACAAAAAATTGTTGCTGCTATTATGCCTATGGGCTTGAAGTGGGAAAAGATTTTCTTTTCATTTTACATGATTTCGTGCTGTTTGCATTTTTACCATAAATATGCATTACTCTTATAATTTCAAAAGGTATAACAATAGCAGAGAAGAATAGCTCCACAAACGCAGCATGTTGCATAGTGTTTCGCACAAGGTAGGACTCAGTAAATACTTGAATGGAAGAATGTCACTCAATCATCTCATCAGCTGGTAAGTAGAAGGGAAGAAAAGTTTATAAAAAAAGTAATGACAAGGGAGAGTAGTGAGATCACAGAAGCAATTTGGAACAGTCTTCACTCCTTCAAAAGAGAAAAAAATATATAAGTCATCAGAAAAATTTGACAAGTACCTTCCCCACCCAAGGGGTGCCTATCATCAAGGATTCCAATATGCTTTGCAAATATTGTCAGTGTTTATGAGAGAGTGTGAAGAGGAGGATCTTTATAGTGCTGATCAGAGCGCTGCTATGCTCCCAACAGGGAAGGAGCAGAGCAGAGGTTAAACTCCTCCTCCAGGCCATGAGAGGTGCTTTGTCATAAGGACACATCTCAGTGAACAGTCCAGGGACTCTGTGCAAATTATAGTGAAACACTTCAGAGAGGCAAATCTCAGAGCACTGTGTTCCCAAATATGACAGTTTATTAAGAAATGCTTTTCTACAAAGGGCAGCAGAAATTAAAGATAAAACACTGTACTTGGTTATCTTCTCTCTCCTAGATTGGCCTTAATTCCATGTAAACCCTAACACTTTCAGTGATGTATGAGGGGGATTTATACTAATAAATCCTAAATGGAAAACACAGACACATTATCAGCAACACTGAGTGCAAAAGAAAGAGTCACCTTCACTGATTCATCTCGTTATATTCCAAGGTAATTATGAACCTCCAGAATGTTTCTGAATTTATAATTTTAAAAGGAATTACAACTTTACTGAAAGCCTAATAGATGAAGCTATCAGGGTCAAGTTAAAACAAACACATGTGCCATTCTCATCACTCAATTTATTATGCTCATGGTAGGTAACCAAATTCCTGAAAAAATATGAAGGAAAAGTAGGGAATGCTGGTCCTACAGTGAGCACAGTATATTTTTTTGTACTTTTAATAGGGACAAACACTCTTTGGCCAACGTGGTTGGAATGAGTGCAATGGCTTTCTTGCCACTAGAAAAGTCCATAGGAGAGTTGCGTCAAATGAAATGTATCTATACTGATCATTTTCAGTTTTGTAATTTAGCAGTGAGGGTGTCTTTATAAATATATTATCTATTTTATTTTTGAGATTCTCTCTTTTCTCTCCTTTCTATTTTACTTGAGGACAATTACTCACCAAATGGCTCACAAAAAGCAAAAAAGCATAATGGGAATCTGGGCTTCTCTTTATCAAAGAACCTTCACTTCTTTCTTTTCCTTTTCTACTCTTCCATCGTTACTGTCAGGAGATCAGCTTGCTAGGCCTGGCTGCACTACCAACTTCCTGTGTGGCCTGAGATGGTGGACTCTCCTCTCTTGTTTCACTCTTCCCATCTGCAATGAAGAGCTGGGTGAAATGAATGCTCAATTTCAACAACAGTGACTCCATTAAGTCTGAAGACACTCAGAAGTCCTTGATCCCATTATTAACCTGACAGAGCAGGAGGCCCTCTCTAGTCAGATCCCCTCCACAATGGAGGAGGCGTGGATAATAGGGCTCTCCTTGGGGAAGTAAAGCTTCTTTGACAGGAAGGTAAGTGCCTTCCATGCAGGCTCTGGCGTGACATCTCAGGAATCTGAGTCTATGTACCTTGTGGCAGTCTCTATGGCATAATGTATACTCACTATGTAGACACAGTCATCAATCATGAAGTATTACCACATAAGCAGGACTCATTTAATGCTCTTTGACCAACTGGCCACTTTGGTGAAAAAACTCATGATGATAGCTCAAGCAAGGATTGCCATGATCCTGCTATTGGGCTGCTCAAAGCCACATTGACATCTTCATGATGTCTATTTCAGTCAGGGATCTTCAGGGAATTGGAACCACAGGAGACACACATGTACATATACTGTGTTAATGTGTTTTGTGTTGCCATAACAGACTGCCACAGACTGGGAAATTTATAAAGAACAGAAATTCATCTCTCACAGTTCTGGAAGTCTCAAACTTCTGGGAAGTCCAAGACCTACGTGCTGTCAGCTTTGGTATGTGGTAAGGATCCACTCCCACTTCCAAGATTACATGTTGACCAATGTGTCCTCCAGAAAGGAAAAAATGCTATCACTGACATAGCAGAAAAACCCAGAATGCAAGAACCAAGACACTCAGCAAAAGGAGGCCAAACTAGCCCTTTTATGATAAACCCACTCCTGCAGTGGTAGCATTAATTCACCAAACAGAGCAGAGACCTCACAGCCAAATTATCTCTGAGTGCCCCACCCCCTAGTACTGTCATAATGACAATCAAATTTCAACATGGCTTCCAGAGGGAAAAGTACTCAAACCATAGCTTGTGTGTGTGTGTGTGTGTGT
>PVLD010033319.1:0-13774 GCA_004027595.1 Dinomys branickii
CCTCCTTCTTCTTTTTTTTCTCTTTTTTTAAAATTTTTTGTGGTAACAAGGATTGAATCCAGAGCCTTCATACTGAGTTACATCCTTAGCCCCTCTTTATCTTTTATTTTGAGACAAGATTTCACTACGTCACTAAGTTCTCAGGCTGGACTCAAACTTGTGCTCCTCCTGTCTCAGCTTCGCAGAGTGCTGGGATTACAGCTATGTGCCGCCACAACCAATTTAGGCCTCATCTCTTAAGTTTCCACCACCTCCCCCAAATGCCATAGGCTTGTCACCAAACCTCTATCTTGTGTTGGACATTCAAGGTCCAAACCATACCAAATGGACATGCACTTCAGAAGCATTCAGACAGAGGGGTGGGGGAAGGCAGCCTTAGGAAGGGATGTTGATATTTAAAAATATCCCACATCAGTGCCTGACAAGACAAAATCTTACAAATCTATGGCCAGTCCTCTCCTTCCCTGTAACTCCTGTCATTTTTTGCGCTTTACTTACAGTTATCGCTCTGCCTAGTCATTGTCTTATCATCTTCAGTAGGCTGTGAACACCTGCAGAGCCAGAATTTGGCTTTTCACTTTGTCACCTAAGCAGCTAGCACAGTGCCTGACATATGGTAAGAGCTCAATAAATATTTATTGAATGAATGAATGTAATATACTGCTATCACTTAGGATGCTGTAGTTAAAAATACAACCATTCCCCCAGAGGTCTGATATGAACCACCATAACAAAAGCTGTAATTTAGATGCCACTGCATAGCTTATGTAGTAAATCATAAATACTTCGCCAAAAAAGTTTTGCATGTGCTTTGGTGTAATTTACACATGAAAACTTGTGCGCCACTTCTTGTGAGGCTTGCAGTTCTTTGGGTACAGAGGAGGCTGAGAGAGGTCACTGAAGGGGAGGATGCAGCGTATAAGGAGCCTCTGGTCTTGCAGAAAGGTGAGGTAACGAAGACATTAGTAAACCTCTCCAGGACTGCAGGTAATGAACTCCTCCACTCACAAGGATGCTTAGGTGCTCCTTGAGGTAAAGCTCAGCATCTGTTCTGCCTTCCCAAGAGGACTCAGGGATATATTCAGAACAGGGTTTGAAGAGCAACAAAAAGAAGAGCTTAAAAAAAAAATGACATGCGTGGAAAGGTTAAAGGCACTGGAATGAATCAGGTTAGATAAGAGAGAGCTGAGAGGAGAGTGCTGAGAGGAAACTGAGTCATTTTCTTCAGGACAAAGAAGGGAGCTGACTGGGGGATGATGGCCAGCTGTCCTCCTTTGCCTCTGCATGCAGAGCAAGGGGAAATGGGCTTAGACCGGAGGCAGGGCTAAGATTAGAGAGCAGGCAGAACTTGGCAGGGAGGGATGTTGTATAACCTACTTTCTGAGACAACTTGGGGACTGAGGAGACTCCCACACTGCTGGTCTGGGCCCAGTGGACACAGACGTGGGGCCAATCTGGCTGGCGGGCTCCGAACAGAGGAGGAGGTCTTGGGGCTGCCTCCCTCTCTGTGTCCTCGATTTCTCGTTGGAAGTGAAGTTCCCAAATTTTGGAGCAGGCAAGGCAGCACCTCCCCCACCCACCACGCACTGCACCAGTGTTCCTGGGCTGGGTAATAATGCCTGTCATTTCCTCTCCCGGGGGAGTGGGGCTGCAACCGCCCTGACAGCCCCGAGGGATTGAAGGCAACTAAAAATAGTGCATTAAATATAATCTGTTGAGGGGCAAATTTGCATTGCTTTTCTTTCCCCTTTGCCTGTCTCTTCATCCTCCTTCCTGGCATGCTAGGCCTGGGTCTAGCTCTGGGCACGGGGAATCAGGTTCCAGGCACCATCTGCTCTCATTTTGTGGCAGAAAGGTTCTCGTGACAAGAGGTTGAACCCAGCAAATGCATAAGGTTGAGTCCGGGATCTGCAGGGCTGCTCCCCCCGACTTCCCCCTGGGACCCTCTTTTTGGGGCCTTCGGTGCAGGGAGGGGAGCTGGAAGTGGGAGAGGCAGTGCTGAAAAGGAGAGCCAGCCAGGGCTTTGTTCTCCCATCAGCCACTTCCGTCTGCTACACAATCTCTCTGAGGTTAAATATTAATTAAGAGCAGAATGACAGTGAGAGCTGAGTGTCACTTTCTGTCCCAACATAAATGTTAATTTCCTCGCAGGTATGAAGTGAATTTGGAGTGGATTGGCAACCCAGGGAGAATAGCTGGGGAGGGGAGGAAGCAAGGAGAGACGCGGTGGCTGCGGCCCTGCCTCAGAAGGATGAAAGGGAAGGAGGCAGGAAGTGGAAGGCCGGCTGCTGCCGTGTGAAGGAAACGGCTCGGAGGACATGATCACAGCACAATCCTAGGCTCCCCGCACAGTGACAACAGAAATCTAAGACGTTAGGCTAGAGCTGGTTCCTCCCACTTTCCTAAAGTGGGGTTCTTTTTTCTTTTCTTTTCTGGATGCAAACCACTTATGATTTTATTCAATGAAAAACAACATACAGAGCAACAGGAATGAAGCAAACTGCATAACCAGTATTTGAAGCCAGATCTCTTCTCACTGTAGACCATAGACCCCAGTGCAGCTGAGAGGGTCTGTAGCTCCTAAGATACTGTCTCGGAAAAGACTAGAACATTTCCCGGTTACCTGTGTGTGCTGGGATGAGGCAAAGTTCTTTCTATTTCTTTTGTGGTTTTGGGGGCTGAATCCTGTGGAGCAGGCTTAGGCAAGTGCCGTGTCATTGAATTATACCCCTGGTTCATAGGGAAGGCTCTTAAACTGAGTCCCTGCCCTGGTCTTAGGCTTATCAAACTCTGGGAATTATTTGTAAAACATTGTGTGTACATCACCAGGGGTTCGGAGAGTTGTGGATTTCTTGCAGGGATGACCTATGTCTTCCTCAGTGGGTGGCACCCATCACTGAGGTGGCCCACAGTTTAAGATGACTGCTAGGCTTAGCTGATGGTCCAGGCAGGGAGCAGGAAAAGGATGGAGGGAGGGGAGGCAAATAAGTCTCCTTCTTAAGGAGCTTTCTGAGAAATCTACTTTTACATCACTGTCTATACCTCCTTGTAAGAGAATCAGGGGGGTACAATCTTTCAGTTGACCATGTTGCAGTCAACTCCACATAAAGCTAGTTTTTTCTTAATAATAATAATAAAAAGGACACTAAGGTACATGAGTTGGAATTTCTGCTGCAGTGTCCGTCTCACACTGATACGGGGGGAAGGAAGATGTTAAGAGGGTCTCCATGCTCCACTGCCCAGACAAAGCTTAGGGAAGGAAGACAAAAGTCTGCAGCTGAAATGCTTGCTTTGGTTAGTGTCTCCTTAGTGACTCCTGAGCTTGCAACTGTGGTCTTCAGAATCTGCTCATTTTAAGTGAGGCTGGCAGGGTTACCCCCTCTGTCCAGGGCTTGTGTATTTGGAAGGAGGCTAAGAAAAGGTACTTGTTGCACAGAGGAGCGCGGCCCTGTGCAGGGCACTTTGTAGTGTGTTTCTAGGGACAACTTTTCTTGGTCTCTGGTAATTTTATTCTTCTTGGTAGCATATGATTCCCCAAGTCTAAAATAAGTAGCTTCGGAGAGCGAAGACATCTTACCTTCTTCTGGAAAGAAGCAATGGGGGAAGGGTCTGAAGTGTGGGCGTGGGCATGGGAGGGGCTGGCCAGTTCACTTGGTAGGACCCCAAGGGTAGCGGATGTTGATGGGTTCCAAGGGTTGTGGGTATTCAGTTCAGTCCATTTCTCTTAGTTTTTTTGTACCCTGGTAGAAAATGTTCTGTTTGCTTGGAATAGTCATCTCGTGGCGGACCCTTAATCCTTCTGCTCCAAGAGCCCATTTTATCACTCTGTTCCTGGTTTCTCTTGCCTATCTTGTCTTTCCCTGCTCCACCCAAGGAGACTTCTGGTGATTCTGTGAACGCTGTTACAGCATTAATTCTGTGATTCTCTGTGCCCCTCCGTCACAGCACTCGTCATACTGCTTAACACTGTCACTTGTCTCCCTCCAGAGGCCTGGGCGCTCTTCAGTGGTGCACAAGTTTGCATCACTGCCTACGGTGCACATCTCTTAGCTGGGGCTCAATACACACTCGCTAGGGGTAAACACATTTAAAAAATGCTAACAAACATCTATGTTGAGCAAGATTCTCTAGAGGTAAGAAGGGGTTAAACAAGAAAAAGGACCTAGACAGGTGCTTCCGAGAGTTCAGAGTCTGGGGCTAGAGACAGAAGGCTAGACTACTGATCTGATAAAAAGGAAACGCTCATCAGCGAGAAGGATCTTCTGAATGGGGGCGGAGAGATGAACAGAACGGGAGGGGGTCGGGGAAGGTCACACAAATTTGGCTGAGGCTCCTTAGGAAAAGTCACGCTCTTATCTTTGGGGTAGTGCCTGGGGTAGAAGGAACAAGGGAAAAGGAGAAGCAGGAGCCACCTCTGGACATCAGGTGTGAGACGGAGCAGTCCACATGGGAGCTAGTAGCGTTTCTGTTTGTTAGGTTTTTAATGTGGGGCAACTGGCAGTGTGTGTGTGTGTGTGTGTACGTTAGGTTGATTTTAAGGTTTGGCCTTTGTACGCTATTCCTGGGAGAAGTGTTGTGTTTCTGTGTGGCTTGAAGGTGCTTTATGAGGTGTCAGGACTGGGTGACAATGCTCTTCGGGGAACAGGAGGCGAGAGGCAGGGTGGGTGTGGGACCTGGGATGTTGTCACTTTGGTCTGAACGTCAGGGAGCTCTGCGCGGAAAGGGCCAGTGCTAGGTTCTCCCCTCACCCTTTCTTTTTTCCATCTCTCTTAAAATACCCTGTGTTCCTGCAGCAGTGCGGCTGCTAATCTAAAATAAAAACAGCAGGAAATGCAAATGGTCAGGTTCTCCTAGCAACAGGAGCCAACCCACGCAGGGCGTGTGGAGCAGAGCAAAACTGTCCTGAGGCTGGGATGCGGGTGGTTGGGGTGAGTAACGGGTCTCCCCTTCTCCTTGGGCCCCTCTAACTTCCAGGAGGGCCGGGTTGTGGGCAGCCACCTGCTGTGCAGAAGTAACCCTCCACAAGCTGGGCTGGGCAGAGGGCCGAGTGCTGGGGAGAAGGTGCCAGAGAGAGGGAAATGGGGGAGAGCGGGCGGGGTTTGAGATACTCCCCTGACTGCAGGGTCTGCTGTGCTGCCTCAGAGAGAACCCACACTAAGCGGTCTGCTTGGTGCCCGAAGGCCTGAATCAGCATGCGTGTTTGTACAGTTCATGTCAGAAAGCCTATGGAGCTTGTCATTCCTAAGGTTATGAAATAAAAGGAGGAATACAGTGGCTCAGATTCCTAGGTAAGGGGATCAAAATCAGGAAGCCGCAAAGACTTTTGAGACATCTGGCTTAATTCTTGTGTTACAAATGAAGAAACTGAGGTCAAGAGAGGTAAGTGAATTTCCCAGGACACAGAACTAATTAGTGGTGGAGGTGGAATTGGAAAGCAAGTATCCAGGCTGAGACATTTCATTTTAAGTAGAAGCTGCTGCCATCCCTCTTCTGTTCACAGCAGATAATTAGAGCCTGTGGTAAACTTGCTGGGCGCCAGGGTAGGGGAGGTCATCTTAGGTATTTCTGGTAAGGTTGAAGACATTTGAGAGACAGATGGGAGCACAACCCCAGGGGGATGGCACGCAAGGGTAGCACCTAAAAATGAAGGAGGAATTTGCGAGGGGTAGAAACAACTGCCACGCAGCCCGTTGTGGTTGGTCTGCATAGGTGTTTCTTGGGGATTTCTGTGGGGAAGGCGAGGCAGAACATCACTGTGTCAAGGTTACCCAGCAAGAAAGTGGAGGAGGTGGTGTGCCTTGTCCAAGAGGACAGATCATGGCTGAACTTGGAAGAGAATGCAGCAAAAGATTCTGGCTCCCTGGATCACCGAGAAGTTTTTGAGCCCTAGATAGTGTGGATCTGTATTACATAAGCAACTCTTTCATTACTCACATTCTGGCTTCCTCCTACAAGGCTCCTGAAACATCTTGCCTGGAAAACACACGAAAGAAAAGGATTCTTACTTCCAGCTGAGTACTGGTGATCTGAGTACATAGTTGCTCTTAAGGACTCCAGCGGGGTGGATGGCAGCAACAAGCCTGTCAGGAGAGTTGGTTGGTGTCCTCAGAGGTAGATGTCAGAACTACGTGCCCACATATACCATCTATCTATCTATCTATCCATCCATTTATCTATTTGTGGGGTTCATATCTCTGTGGCCCCAGTGGCACGCCCAGAGGACTTCAGAGTGTCCTCAGTCCTGGTCTTCTCATGCTGCTCCATGCTTCCTGGTGAAGGCCAATGTAAGTAGTCAGTTGGTGAATAGAAGAAGCAACATGGGCTTTGGTATCTACAACCTTGGCTCAAGTTCTAGCTCAAGAAATGTGTGACCTTTGGCAACTTACTTAACCAACTTACTTAACCTTTGGATTCTTCATCGGTAAAGTAAGAGCAATGCTTTCTATTTTATAGGTGGATGTAAAATGTAAGCAGAGCCACACATACAGTAGACACTCAGTGAATATTGGTTTCTACACTTCTGACTTGTGATTGCAGTTGCTCAGGGACCAGGTGGGACTTTCAACAGCCCATGCCAAGACAGGGAATGCTATTTTTCAGGTAGTCCAAGATGGAGCTCAGAATACAGTTCATTTGCACACAAAAATTACTTTAATTTATTACGAATTAAATAGGTTTTCACGGGTTGGCATGGGAATGAATGTATAGTATCCCTAGCAGTTGGTATAGCAAGCCTTCAATAGGCATTTGTTGAGTGTTGTTTATACGAAAAAGAGCATTTTAAATTATGGATAACCAGATGGCAAAAAGAATATGTGAAACATAGTGTGTTTGTAAGTTTGGTCCACTTCTAGGATCTCTTGCAGGCCACGCATGGGAGGATAGATCAGGGGATCCATGGTAAGTTTCCAATAGGCTAGACAGTTTACCAAGTCAAGACTTATAGCCCAGCTCCTGGACAGCTCTGTCAGGCTGCAGGAATTTCTGTAAATGAATTTGTGGGAGGTAATTTGTGGGAGATTTCCAAAGGGCAACTGGCCAGTAAAGTTATAGTCACCTGTGGCCCTGACAACTCCACTCTACCGCAATCTTCCAGCAGCACAGATGAAGAGCACATTGAACCGAAGTCTCTTCCAAGGAATTTGTAACTTTCTCACCTCTTAGCTGTGAACATTCCACCCCCATATGTACACATGTGTATACCTCTATGTCTCTGTCTGCCTGTACGTGCATGTGCGCGCGCACACACACACACACACACACACACACACGTAAGAGTTTGGATATCGATTCTGCCATTTTAACTCCTAATTCTATTTCTCAAGGTGGATAGTGCTGGTTAATCAATTAATTAATGCATTTTCCCGCGATTGTAAGACATAAGGTCCCATTGCTGAGGCAGAAACTCCTCTGTCTCTAGGAGGCTCAGGAGAGCTGATGCCCTCTGCATTGGACCTCTAGGAAATTCTAGAGGCATCACAGCTAAGAGTCCAGTGTGTGAGGTCCTGAGGGGATCGCAGTGCACTTTTCCTGGGAAGAGAGAACCTGCAGAGCTCATTTGCCGCCTCCCAGAGTCTCAGACTTGGGAGTCTCAGTCTCAGACTGTTCAATAATTTTTTTCCCACTTCTACACCAAACACATTCTAGACCTGCAAGAGGAATCAGATTCCTAGACTTACTAAGAAACAAAGTGTCCAGCTTCAGCTTTTCCCTTTCTAAAATAGGGGACTTTGCTCCCTGGAATCAGGCTGCCTTATATTATTATCCATGAAGCTGGTGGAGAGCAGGAAAATTGTGTTTCTCTTCACGGGTGGGAAGTCAGGTCAGGGTCTGCGATGATACAGAAAACTCCCCCCAGGCTGTGGAGAGAGCATGTACTGGTTTCTACCCAGAAAACCTATAGAGGAAAACTGTGGCTGCCTACTACTATCAGGGGAAAAAACAGAGATATTTTTAACATACGGAATATCAGTGAACAGAATGCTAAGGAACTAGGAAACTTATTCCAATAAATATGAAGCATATGCTCTGCCTAAAGCAAACCCAGCTTTTGCTGTATACAGATTTCACAAAGGGAAAAAAAAATGTCGGAAATTGCAAAAATATCTGACCGTAAGTGGGCTACTACTACAGGCTGTGGGAGACCGGGAAGTCCCTGTGGATGGAGTTGGAAGAGTGACCTGTAGGCTTGGGTGCCAGAGGTCCCTGGCCATTGCTCTCTGGAATCTTGGGAGTACAGACTCCAGATGGACATCAGCCCCAGCTGCAGTCTTAATGTCAGGGTGTGTGTGTGTGTGTGTGTGTGTGTGTGTGTGTGTGAGAGAGAGAGAGAGAGAGAGAGAGAGAGAGAGAGAGAGAGAGAGAGAGACAATCAGAACATCATCTCCAGCTTCACTGCTCTGAATCTCCAGATATGCAAAAATGCCTGTCTCAGAGGCAGAGATTCCTGGTCTGATTAAAAAAAAAAAACCTTTGGGTTTTATGCCACAGGTTCTTCCTCTTGCAACTAGGAAGCTATCTATCTATATGATCTGTATGTATGTATCTATACTGGCTCTACAACAGTCTCATTAGTGAGGTTCTAGTAATTGGGATATTAGTTTTATTGCTAACCCTGGCAAATACTTTACTCTCTCCTGTAGTGGGTAATTGTATCTCCAACAGCCTCTTCTTTTGTGCTGCCAGATGGAAAGGATGTGTGTTTGCCATTTTCATTAATACAATTAGTACCTTAGCATTTCGCCTGCCTCCTCCCTAGCTGCGCGCTCCCCGGGGCCGGGAGCAGGAGAAAGGCAGAGCCCGAGGCCGGCCTGCAGGGAGCCGGGTGCTGGGAGGTGTGCGAGGGGCTGGGGGCGGGAGAGCCCTCAGGGCCCGGCTGCCTAGAGCTGGTGAGCCCAGTGGCGGGAAGGGCGGCGCTGCCAAGCCGAAACCACAGCAGTAACACCACGGCTGCCACCACCGACCCCAGTGCGGCCGGGCAGCCCCCTCAGGTCCCACACAGGGGGCACTGCGCACGCGCGCGGCTGGCCGCCGGCCTCCTCTGCAGCCGGATGGGTGGTGTTCTGGCTGGACTGGCCGCTCCACCCTGCTGCCCCCACCCCAGGAGCAGCCTCCTCAGACCGGAAGATAGCTACCTTTCCCCTAGACTGGGGAAAGGCACGCACACAAACCATGCTCTGCCCGCTGGGGCCTCCATGTTGCTCTCAGATACCCGCTTCGGGGTCCTCATTCCCAAGGCTGCTGACTTTGCAACAAATTTACTTTGCTCTTGGCGCAGGCTCCTCAGCCATCACAGGAATGGGCATGCGCTCACTTCTGAGCCAGTTTCTCTCTTGGGGAGGTGGAGGGAGGCAATGAATAGCACAAGTCTTGTGTGATGGGTGTCAGTTCAGCCTGTGTCTCAAAGATCCTTTTTGGAGGGTCTGGCTGAGGACGTCCAGGCTTCACCGGCTGTTCACTGGTGCGCTCACTGGCTCCTGTCTCAGTCAGCTTTGGCTGCTATGACAAAGGCAATGTACAATGTTTGGCAGAAGTAACGTTTATTCTTCAAAGTTCTGGAGACAGCCGTGCAAGATCCAAGCCATGGCTGGCTGATCACTGCCCCGTGAGAAGGTCCTCTTTCAGGTTTTTAGATAACAATCTTCTGCTTGTAATCCTTCCATGGCAAAGAAAATGCCCCCCTCCCCACCTTTCTCTGGAGTCTTTCTATATCCTTCTGACTGCTCTTAAACTTACTTTGTACCTCAGGCTGACCTTGAATTTATGGCAATCCTGCTGCCTCAGCCTCCTAATTGTTGAGGTTAGAGACTACCAGGGCTAGGTTACTGTTTGTTCTTATAAGGACACTAATCTTATCGTGAGGGCTCCACATTCATGACCTAACTTCCTCCAAAGACCCTACCTCGAAGGACCATAACATCAAGGATTAGAGTTTCAGCGTACCGCTTTGGGTAGTGGTGCTGGTGGTGGTGAGGTACAGAATTTCAGTCCGTAGAAGCTCTCATCTTTCCAAGCTCTCAGGAAGATGGATCCATGATACTGTTTATTTCCAGTCTTGCTGCAGCCTGAAATATAGCACCCTTTCCCGCTCTTGCCTTCCTCTGGCCTCTCTGTGCTGCTTTGTGGACTTGTAGGAAAGAGGATAGCCCCTGCCCCTGGTAGGAAGGAGTCTGTTTTGCAAGAAACTGTGTTTGTTCAGAATGCAAAACATTTTTAAAAATCAGCCTTGGATTTGAATGCTTTCATTGTAATGATAAATGTTTTAAGGAGATAAACATGTTTACTGTGATTTAAAATTTATAGTGTTTACATGTATCGAAACATCACGTGATACTTCATAAATATACACAACTTTATGTTTCTATCATTTAAAACACAAATTTAAATAAAATTTAAAAAATCACCCTTAGGTGTATTAGGTAGGAGTGGCCATAGCCTCTGTGCTTTAGAGTCGTTTTACCCCGTAAATAGAGGTTAAATAGCCCTTCATTACTGCGGGCTGCTCAGGCCCACAATCTCCCAGGAGAGTGAACTGCAAAGGCTTAAATAAATGAGGCAATGGAAATGACTGCAGGGCCCCAGGAGGGACTAATTCCATTACAGTTTTGATATTCTCTGAGTTTAGACAGAGAATATAAAAAAAAATCAATAAAATAAATATCTGGGCAGCCCATATTTATTTGATTTTCAAACAAAGGAGGAGGTTACTCAAAAAAATGTGGGAATCTCACAGGACCTTGGGAGAATTTTCCCCAGTAGTAAATTGTATTAATCAGGAGAACTACCTTATCTTTAGGTTGGTATTTATTGTCGGAGCGTGGAGCCTGGAGCTGCCGTCTGCTTGTAGTTAAGTGGGGTTGGAGCCAAACGTCCTTAGCTGTGGCCTTACCTTGTTCTTTGAGAAGTCACAGGCCAGTACAGGCCTCAGGGTGACCAGGGACACACAGAGGTTTGCTTACTATGAACCTGCTGCCCATCCCCCAACAAGGTGCCTAAGCTTTGGACAACCCACAAGTAAATATGGAAAGCCAATTGGTTAATATTAAATCCAGGTCAGAGCCACTTTGTGGTGGTCTCCAACAACCCGGGGATCTGATATTTTTTTTCCTTATTTTGCATCACTTGTCAACATCGCCTTAGCCATTAATGCACTGGTGACAAAGAAATACTTTGTGTATTTATTATTTAAAGATTAAAAAATAAATAAATACTTTAAAATACTCAGCCGATAACTTTGAGGTCTGGAGAGTTGGGTAGAAGCAAGCCTGTGACTCCTAGGTCTGATTGTGTCTTTGTAGAGCAAGAAACTGCTTCCTGTGACTTTTCTAACTGAGGAATGACTCTTCCTGAGATGGGTCTTTTGAAACAAAGCTTCTTGGAAATACATGAGCCTTTTAATCCTTTCCTTATTTATAAAGCTTTATTTCCATTTTATCTTTTCTTTCTCACTTTTTTCTTTTCCCTTCCTCCCACCCTCCGTGTCCACTTTCCTGTTGAACAATTTCCTCCTTTTTCACAATGTCTATTGTACATGGTGGTTCTTATTTACACTTTCAGTTTCTCACACCGGAACGACAGTGTGATATTTACACGTGTCCAAATTATGTCACTTAAGAGAATGGTCTCCAGTTACATCCATTTACCTATAAATGTCTCAATTTTATCCTTCTTTATGGTAGAGTAGAATGCCATTGTATTAAACACACACACACACACACACACAATTTTTATCCACTTACTGGTTGATGGGCATTTGAGTTGTTTCCAAGATTCAGCTATTACAAACTGTGCACTGTAGACATAAGTGCACATATATTGCTGGGGTATGATGCTTTTAATTATTTTAGGAAGATACCAAGAGATGGAATAGCTGGGTTGAATGGAACCTCTAGTTTTAGTTTTTTGAGGAATTTCCATACTGATTTCCACAATTCGTAGTCTCATCTGTGTCTGCATAACCATCTTCTTCCAGGATCTCTGGAACACACTCCTTTCCTATCAGTGCACTCAGCTTATTGTAGGAGACTGAAGCTGAAGGATTTGAGTGTCTAACTGGGTTTTCAACTCTGCAACCGTTGAAATAATTTAATATACTTTATCCTAATCCATATCAGTTTAGTTTCCAGAGGAGAAAGACTTCTTTAGGGCCACTGTGGAGACTTTCTGATTTTCCATCCAGTTCTGAGTTGGGTATTCAAGGCATTTAATATGTGCTTTTCCCTGTTTGCTGTCTTTAGAGCTGTCCAAGACAGTCAGCTGACTGTACAATCTGTGTAATCACTAGTGTCACCATGGTCACTTTGTTTCTATTGCTCTCCACCTGAATTTATCCGTTGCACCATCAATGATAAGTTCAGTCACTGATATGTCATTGAATGCCATAGATTATTAGTATTCTATGTTCTTCTGGTAGGGGGTTAGTTGTGTGGTTCTAAAATATATGAGAGAGAGACTTCCGGGAAGATGGTGACCAGGTGAGTGGCAGAGGGAATCTCTCCCAGAGACCAATCCTTTGCGCGCAGGTGCCCGGTCCGTGGATGCAAAATTCCAAATGATCGGGCTGCTCTCCGTGGCATGAGCACTAAAGGGCCGGCTGGACAAGCTGGGTGGCGAGAAGTGGGCAGATCCTGAGAGCTGGGCGCCCGAGGGATCGGTGAGGTGCTTCGGCCGCAGCTCGGCTCAAATCGCGTACAGCCGAGAGAGCGATTGCAGGGGGAGGGAAGCCCCCAGCTCCTGAACCCGATTGGCTTGGAGACGGCTGTAAACAGGATTTGTTGGAGGCAGTGGGGCAGAGGAAACTCAGAGAACGAGCTACTGGGACAGATAGCGTCAATCTGGGCAGCGTTCCAGGAACCCGCTCAGAGCCCCGCCCCCACAGCCGGTGCTGCGCCAACTGGAGCGGATGCGATTGGCGGGATTTCTGAGTCGGGAAAAAGCTCGATCCAGGGAGATAGATCTGAACGGCATTCCTGCCTGCACGATCCCAGGGTGAGTTGAATGGGTGCTCTAACCGGTTTTTCCTGAGTCGGGAAGAAGCTCTGCCCAGCGAGTGACATCAAAGCAGCTTTAAGGACTGTGGGATCTCCCAGGTAGGAAGAGCTAGCTAGGCGCCCCTAGGGGATTTGTGAGGGGGGAAGGAGCTCCACCCAGGGAGGAACACCTGAGTGGCCTGTCTGCAAGACGCCTGGGGCGGTGACCTGTTTATACGCCCCAGCCAGGTCTAGGGGTAGGGAGTAGAAGCGGAAATCTCAGCAGACAGCTTAAGGGACATTCTCCCAAAGAGAAGGAATCATTGGAGCAGCCTCTGTAGCAGACCTTTGCCTGCTGAACTGCCTGTGGAATTTATAGCTCCACATTTTGAATCTGATACCCAAAAATGGGAAAACAGAGGAACAAAACGCAGTCTCAAAACTCAACCCCACCCAGAACAAGTTTTGAATGTGAGGATACAGGGGAACCAGGAAGCCACATACCTGAAAGTTATGAAATGATTGCATCCGAAATGAAACAACTCCAACAGGCCATAAAAGAGCTTAAAGCAGAAATAAGCCACATACCCGCAATGATTTCTCAGACAAAAAACGAGCTGAAAACAATGATGGAAGAAATGTTCCGTGCACATAGAGAAGATATAGACAAAAGACTAGAAGAAAATAGGAAACAAATGGAAATGTTACAAGAGCAATTTAGGAATGAATTACCAAGAATGAAACAGGTCCAAAGAGAATGCCAGGATTTGAAAACTAACGCTGAAAGCATGAAAAACCGTTTAAAT
>PVLD010033320.1:0-13773 GCA_004027595.1 Dinomys branickii
TGTGGCTCTGATGTGGGTGCCGATGCACCCCACCGCTCCCCACTGGCAGCCGCCCACAGAGTGGAGAGGCAGGAGGCCACAGCCTCGAGGCAGGCTTAGAGCTGGGTGTGGTAGGATGTGTACTGGCTGCTCTGGCTCCACCTTGCCTCCAGGTGCTGATTAGGAAGGTTGCTGCAGAGTGGGGACTCCGCTTCAGTGGACCAGTGACTTTCTTGAAACCACACTTTTGACACTTCTGCTACTGACATGCAACTGGCATTTGTGCTCTGACAATTCGACACATGTATTACCTGCAGTGATGGAATTATGGGAATCAAACCTGTGAATTGTGGGATACTTCAGGATTGAGACTGAGGATACAGGTACAGGCTAGAAGCGAGGATATGGACTTAGAGGAAAGGAAACTGGGACTTGTTCTTCACCTTCCAAAACTTGCCTATTAAAGTTGGGGAGAAAATCTGTTTTCATTTCCTGCCTGTTTCAGTATGTTAATGTGTGTTTGTGAAGATGCTTATAGGCTTGAAAGCACTGAGTATAGGGTGATGAGTTGGTTTTCTGGGGTACACTCCACACTCCTCTGGACCTGTTGGTGTTCCCAGTGTTTGGCATGTGTCTTGGTTACATTTTTCTTGCTGCTGAGACAAAATACCCAACATCCAAAATGAAGGAAGGAAAGGTTTATTTAGCTTACAGTTTTTGAAGGTTTCAGTCCATACTTGGCTGGTTCTGAGGCACAGTGGCACATGGCAGAGCGCAACAGTTCATGGCGGTGGTACACAGCAAAGCAACAAGTGCAACAAGGGAGGAATGGCAGGAGGCATGGCAGCCAGCAGCCTCTTTCTCTGCCTTCATACATAAACTATCTGCCCTAGGGTATAGCTCTCACACTTATAATCCCAGCAAATATCTGCCCTAGGGCCGGTATAGCACTCATACTCATAATCCCAGCATTGGATCAAGGATCAGTCATAAACCCTAAAAGCCACCAAACAACTGCATGAGGATTTGGGGGGACATGCAGACACAAACCATAACAGCTTGGTGACCTGGACATAGCAGGTTATGATGGCCAGGGTCCTCTGTGCTGGTGGTTGTCACCATTTGGCTAGAGACCAGCTGACCTGAGGAGACAGGGCATACTTATAGGGTAAGCCTTGCTTTTCCTGGAGATGAGATTTGCAAATTCTGATGTAGGGACATAGAGGTTTTTGCTTCTTACCTTAAGGACAGGTTCTAAAGGAAACATATGACCTTGAAGCTTGTGTCTTTCATGAAGAGAAGAAATCTCTAAAAACACCCAGATATAGATGCTGGCTTTTCTAGGGGTCACTCTTGGGAAAGAGAAGACTGAGAAGAATGGACCTAAAATTACAAGAAGGAAACTGTTTGGTGAAGAAAGGAAAAGGTGATTTTTCTCAAAAAAAAAAAAGAGTGTGGAAAAAGACAGCAGAAGAGTTTAATGCAGGCTTGAGGGCTGGAGGTAACACAGCCTCTTACCAGCAGAGGCCTGGGTAAACTTCTAGATATTTTTAAGAAAGAGAGGTAATTACCTTTCTGAGGTGACTTATGGGCACGTCTTTTCAAGGTCTCTTCAATTTCTCTTGTTGACTTTATAATTTTGTGAAAGGAAATGGAAACGTATATCTACTTAGAGGACAATGTGACATACTATCTTTTACAGCAAATCCTTGCTTTTTAGGCTTCAACTTTTTTTAGTGCAGAGACCTCCTAGAAATTGAGAAAAATGTTGAGACTGCAAACTTCAGAGCTGATTGTGCTGTTAGGGGGTAGGGTCTGGTCAGAAGAGGCGAGTGGGATGACCCGGAAGCAGATCTCTTTCTCCCTGGCCCCTCACTTCACCCTCTCCTTGCTGGCTGTGGTGATGTGAGCAGATTCTCTCTGCCAAAGACCCTCCTTCGAATGTGCTGTGTCTGCATTGCAGCCAGCTGGCCGTGGGCAGGAAACGTGAGCCACAGTGAACCTGTAAGTAACCTGCTGTAAGTTGTGGGTGTCAGGTTTTCTGTCCCAGTGAATGGAAAGTAACTAAGACAGGGCCAGCGAGTTTTCTCCTGAGTAATGCTTTGACTCCACCCTGCAAGGTTTGATTCATTGTTTTCATTTCTGTTCAATTAAAAATATTTTCTGATTTCCCCTCTGATTTCTTCTGGGCTCTGTGGATTTATTATGCCCCTTTGTCTCTAAGTATTTGAGAATTTCTGATACCACTTTGCAATTGATTGCTAATTTAATTCCATTGTGGGCCTAGAACATGCTTTCTATCAGTTGGATCTTTTTTAAAAATTTGGATACTTGTATCAGCAAGACCCCCAAACATGATCAATCTTGGTACATCTCCCAAGGGCACTTATTCTGTAGTTGGATGGTGGGTCTATTAATGCCAGACAAATGGTAGTATTTTCCTTTTTATAACCTCAGTCCCAGACAGAAGCTCCAACTGAAGGCACACACCCAGTTTGTCCTGACAAATGAAGCCCATTATACCTGTGTAACACAAACTGTCTTGAGACAGCATCTTAATAACTGGTAGAATTGCCTGGTGTGGTGGCACACCCCTGTAATCCCAGCACTTGGGTGGCTGAGGTAGGAGAACTGTTGCAAATTTGAGGCCAGCCTGGACTATAAAGTGAGCTCAAGCTCAGCCCGAATTGCATAGTGAGACCCTGTCTCAAAAAGATACACACAGAAAAAAAATTGGTAGAACTTGTCCCAATTCGTTGCTTTCCTCCTCTTTCTCTTCCTCCTCCTCCTCCTTCTCCTTCTTCTCCTTCTCCTTCTCCTCCTCCTCCTTCTTCTGGAGTTTTATTGATTGTTTTGTTTGTATATCTAGTTATGCTTATACTTTAGAATTTTCACATCCAGTTCTTGGGTGAAGGGTTGCTGGGGGAGGGAAACACCTGTTTGTATTTTTATTGGGACCACACTACATTTATCAGTGGGAGAAAAAAAGCAACATATCATGAAAGGACATTAGCAACTGGTTTGCTAAGCATGCAATGTGGTTTCCCATTGGTTGGCTGTGTGAAGTGTGAAGTCTTAGAATTGTAGTGATCAAGTGCTATCTCTGAAAGATTGGGGGAATGATAAAAAGTTAAAGGACAAATATAGACGATTTCACCATCTAGTGTCCAAATTCTGAGAGGCTCAGGAAGAAACTGCAGTATTAATTGTTCAAGAAAGTGGAGGGAGGAGCGAGGAGGGAGGAGAGGAGGAAGGGTTGTGAAGAAAGAGTTGCGAGGTGTTATATACACACACCAACTCCCCACCAGGAATGCAATCATTATTTACTGCAAATGTAGACTGATAATAATTGAAAAAAAAAAGAATAAAAAAATAGTAATAGAGTAGGAAGAACATATGAGAACAATAGATTTAAGGTAGAGATTTTGGCATACTTCAAAGATCTTAAAGGACGAAGGGGAGTACAATTGTACTGCATCTGAGATTCCTTCGAACTGAGTGAGTTTTAGTTGCCTTTGTCACAAAAACAATCTACAAAGGACAGCTACATGATATCATGGATACATTAGTCTGCTTCACTATAGTAAGACATTTTACTATCTATACATATCCCATAAAATTGTGATGTATTTCTTAAATATACATACACAGTAAAGTCTACTTTTTGAAACCTAAAACAAACAAATAAAAACACCCCAAACATCAAACAAAATCCTAACTAGCCTCAGGATGTCTCTAAAGATTCTTAATGAGGGAGAGATGCCTATAAAACTTTTCAGAAACAGTCATCTGTCCTAACAGTATTAATAACATCAGGACTTTCTATCGATTAAACTTTGGGGGCAAAACACTGATCCAGAGGCAAGAAATAGTTTGTGCCTGATGATCCATTAATCCCTGAATTAGGCCCATAAAGGAAATGGTTTATGGAGAAAAGAATTAAAGAATTTACAATCTTTGTCAAAAACTCAAAATAACTTCCATTATTTCTCTGTTTCAAATAAAGATTCATAGGCAGATCCAGAGAGTAATGATTTTTAAATTAAAGAGTTTTATGTGCTTCTCAAGGAAAGGAATAAAGCTAGAGGATCAGGAGCTTTCTTGGAGGGGAATAAAAGATGTTGTGGGAAAGAGATGATAAAAGCGAGGCGAGGGGAACAATCTTTGGGAAAGAGCCCGCTAAATGATATTTACGGAGTACAGTAAAGCTATTTAATCGAACTCTTTATTAGTAAGAGAATGGCTCCCTAAGCACATTAATGGGGTAAAGAGATTTCAGGAAGGTTCTAGAACTCAATTATGAGAATAAGTCATGCTTGTCATTAGAAGTACAGCTGGCAAATTGCAAATGTCTCACTTGATTCTGTGAGCACGTCTACCAGACATGCTTTTATAAACCAGCAGTTTAGTTCAATGTTTATAACAATAACCATAGAATTTTAGAGTCTGAGGGGCATTAAAGGAAATTGAAACTGATGAAACCTCTGAATATCAGATGTGATTAAAAAAAGATGAGCGTTTACATTTCAAAATTGCATTATAGTGCTGGGCATGGTGGCACACAGCTGTAATCCTAGCACTTGGGAGGCTGAGGAAGGAGGATTGCCATGAATTTGAGCCCAGCCTACATCACATAGTGAGACTCTGCCTCAAAACAAACAAAATTATAAAAGACACATTGCTATTAATCCTCTCTGTACTTCCTCTCACTTCAAACACACTTACCCCATTGTGCCTGACAATATGTGAAGCAGTTCTGAAAGTTCTGTTTTGTATCTTTAGCTGCCATATTGCGGTGGCCTTGATGTCCTGAAATGATGCAAAACATTTACCTTTCACAATCATTTTGATTTTGGGGAAGAGCCATTGTTGCATGGTGCCAGATCCCTCAAATATGGCGGATGAGGACATGTCATAATGTTTTTGGAAGTGTGCCTTTTCACTGGGGCCAAGTGACAGCATCCTTCACAGGATTTTTGATCATACTTTGTAAAGACATTCAAGAAAGAGGACTTCCAGAACTGCTTCAGAAAGTGGCAAGGACAAAGGGATATGTGTTTGAAGTAAGCGGATGTTTTGAGTTTGTGTGCAGGGTTAATGGCAATGTCTTATGTTAGCATAATGATTTTTCAAAAATTGAAACATTCACCTTAGTTTTTGGTCATTCTTTATGTAAGCATAAGGAAATGGAATTCCTTAGATATTGGGTGTTTGGTTAAAGGTCACAGCTAGTTGGTAAAAAGCTGAGCTCACATTCCTCACATTTAAAAAATTTTATGTCCAGATTTCTTTACTGTGGTGCTTTACTTAGGACAGTCACAGCATCATAAATTCATTCAATCATAAATTCATTGGAAAGAGACCTTCAGATTCATCTACATTTTTGGACAACCTTTTCTTTGAAGTACAACATGCATACAGAAAAGTGCACAAGTCATAAGTGTGCTGCTTCAGGATTCCTCTCCAATTAAACACCTGCAGAGGAGGGACAGCACTCCCACGCTCTGGAAGATCTTGAAAGAGTCAGTAGTTCGCTGGATATAAGCTGAAGCTGGAGAAGGACAGGTGAGCTGGCAAAGAAAACCCCAGACAACAGTCTCAGCTTTCTGAGCTCCCTGTTTCAGTTACCTGAGCACCTCTGAGAGGTGTCTCACCTGCACAGTTAAGAAAGTCTGGGGTCAACACACAAGCACCTTTGCCTCAGGGACTCAAAGTTCAGGGTGACCCATTAGACCTCATTAGCATAAATTCTGTGGTGATTTTGACCCTGTCCGCAGGAAGACAACTTTATTCACTCTGGCCAAGATGACATAAGTCCAAACACCCCCCCAAGGGGGTGAAGTCCAATTGTTCATTGGAAGAAAGGTTAGTTACATACCCTTCACAAGTTCCCCAACATAAAAGAAAAGCAGCCCTGGTCCCAGGGCAGTGGCCATCTCTCCCTATGCAAAAGCATACTGTCCATGATGCATTGTCTTGTCCCTGTTCCTCGACTTGCTAAGCTCAGGGTCAGCCACCCCTCGTAGTGCCCACTCTTCTCATGTGTATCCCTCAAGAAGTTTGCTTGCTAAACCTACTGCTTGCTGAATTCCTTCACTGCGGTTGGCGTTGCAGTTCTTTCCTGGCAGGATCCAAGGAGAGAGACACAGTACACAACACAGATCATCACACCCGCTACAATAAAAATTCTGGTAGAAACCCCTGGGTTCTTTTCAGGACACTGTCTACTACATCCCTTTAGTGTCAAATATTTTTTGTGCCCTTGAAGAAAGAATAAACTGAGGTCCACAGTGATTCTCTTAACAGCAAATTATTAGTGAGAACATTAAACATGAGGCCTACTTCACTATTTTTCCACTAATTAAATTAATTCCACTTAATTTAACAATATCAAATTCAGAACAATGTAAAACTGAACTAATAGTCCCCAAAATGTTTTTTGCTGAGTGAATTAATGAAATGATTCCTGCCAAGTGGTTGTCTAATTTGTTCTCGAATATTTCTGCATTGACTGGATGTAATATCTTGTCTTTTTTTTGCCATGATACTATTTTTATTAGCACAATCATCCTTATCAGCATTTTTTTCATTATTTTAAAAAGTAAAAGACTGAAAATGTATTAACAAACAGACAGCCACTTACAAAGTAGCACCAGAATAGTGCAATCCAAACTGAATTACAGACAAGGTGACAGGGAATTAACAATGGTTGTTGTTTTACATACTGATAACTTCAAAGTGTATACTCAGGAAAACAAATATAGACATGCAAGATTGATCAAACAACTAATCATTAACTGTTCCTTACAATAAAATGACATAAGCCAGTAGTACAACTATGTTAGCCATCCTGCACATACATACATACATACACACATACATAATTATCCCCTTCTTCCTTTTCTCCCTCCCCCCCATCCTAGCTGCTCCCTGCTTTTGAGCAGTTTCCTTTCATTTCATACTATCATACCTCCTAATTTATATTCACACGTTCAGGTTCCTACACCAGTGATACAATATGTTACTTATGCACGCATCTCTGATTTATTTCACTTATGAGTATGGTCTCTGTTTGTGACCATTTACCTATAAAAGCCTCAAAATTGTCTTTCTTTATAGCTGAGTAATTTTCCATTACATAAAAATGCCACAGTTTTCTTAACCAGTCGTCAGTGGACGGACATTTGGGTTGCTTCCATGATTTAGGTATTACAAATTGTGCTGCTATAAACATGTGTGCACATATATTGCTGTGATATGATGTTTTCAGATCTTCTGGGAAAATACCCAGAAGGGGAATGGCTGGGTTGAATGGGATCTGTAGGCCTAGTTTGCTGAGGAATCTCCAAACTGATTTCCACAGTGGTTTCACCAGTCTGCATTCCTACCAGCAGTGGAGAAGAGTTCCTTATTTCTCCACAGCTTCGTCAGCATTTGTTATTGGCTGATTTCTTAATGCTGGCCAATGTTACTGGGGTGAGATGAAATCTCAATGTTGTTTTAATTTGCATTTCTCAAATGACTAATGATGTAGAACATTTTCTCATATATTTACTTGCCATTTGTATTTATTTGAGAAGTGTGTATTCATCTCAGATGCCCATTTTAGGATTGGGTCTTTGAATCTGGGGAGGCTCATGTTTTCTAACTCTTTAATATATCTTGTCTTTTTAATGCATTAATCATAGTTTTTGAATTTTCCTCCTGAATCATTCATTATCTCTGGGTCTTTTGGGCGCTTTTCTTGCTCTCACTGATAATTCCGGGCTGTCAGTGAGCACCAGGAAAGATAGACAGATGTCTTACGGGAATCCTTAGAGGGAGTCTCTCTAAGGGGTTTGGGAGTAAGCCTCCTAGCCACGGGGTAAGCCCTGCTATCTGTGTGGGAGAACTTTTCTCTGCGGCGGTTTTATTTTTCTAGGAGAAGAAGCGGTTCCATTTCTGAGGCGATCATGGAGCGCGCAGACAGTTTGGAAGCACATGGGGGGGAAGAGATGTGGAATCCACTTGTTACACAGAGTTTCTCTGAGTCCCGTTGGCATTCCTGAGCCTTCTGCTCGTTCTGGGATTAACGGCCAATCCCCTTTCCATCACCACCACACAACAGTAATTCTAACAAGGCCAGTGGCAAACTGCTCTTGTCCTGTCAACTCTTACTCTTGGCCTGGTTTTACACAGTGGTGACTGCCAGTTGTATTTGACTTCCTTAAAACTTCATTTACATCTCTTAAGTGTACATTTAATGAATGTTGCTAACTGTACACAGTTTGATAGACCTTGGTAATCATGTTCAAGATTTAGAACAGCTCCCTTACCCTAAAATGCTTTTTGGGCCCCTTTGCAATTGAGCCCACACCTCAACTTCCAGTCCCAGGCAGGTTCCCTTATGCTGCTTTGACCTTTCCTAAAATCTCACATAATGGAATTAAACGTTGTGTAGTCTTTTATGTGTTTTTTCACTTAGCACAATGTTTTTGAGATTCCTTTGTGTTGTTGTTGTGTGTATTACTATTTCTTTTATTATTATTTCTTTTTTTTTTTTCCTGAGTCGTGTCCTACCATATGGATATATCCCGATTTATCTGTTCCATTTTGGTAACTGTGGATGGATAAGCTTTGTGTGGTTGTATTCATGTGGACTTGCATTTTTTTCTCTTGAATAAAAATCCATAAGTAAGACTAATAGGCGCATATAACCACATGATACTGAGGCACCGATTGGCCAAGGGCCTTTCCCAGTTTACATCATCACCAGCTGTGTTTGAGAGCTGCTATCTCACCGCGTGCTTATGAACGCTTGGTTTTGTCAGTATTTCTAACTTGAGCTATGTTACTTGTGTCAGATACGCATTCCGCAAGTATTTTCTCCTGATCTATGACTTAACATTTTGCTTTCTCAACCTCTTTATCTACGAATAATGGTTTTCAATTTTGATAAAATACATCTCATCAGTTTTTTTTATAGATCTTTCTTCTGCATTATTTAAGAAAACTTTACCTTACCCCAGGTCACTAAGATTTTCTTCTAGGAGTTTTATAGTTTTCCTATTTTTAGGTACATAATATATTTAAGGTTAATTTTGTATATGATGTGATTATGAACTGAAGTTAGCTTATTTTATGTAAATATGCAGTTCTAGCACAACTTAGAGGCTGTTTTTTACCCTGTGAATTACCTTGGGTAGAGAAAGGACTTAGGTGGTTTTGAGAATAGCAAAGAGACAATGGTGATCTGGGGACAGTGGGTGGGAAGCCGTGCTGTGTGCTGATCTGGGAGAGAAAAACTGGTGCCAAATCTTGTAAATTCTGATGAGCCTTCTGAAGAAACTGGGATTTTACTCCAAAAGCAATGTAACTGCTTCATGAATTTTAAGCAGGGGGACCACACGAGCTGATTTACAGTTTGAAAAGATAGTTCTTTCTCTGTTGGAACGAATTCTGTCAATGCACTCCAGTGAGAGTCACTACTGAGCATGCAATAATAAATCAAGTTTGGTGGAGTTATCTTGTGGGAGTGAAATTTCACCCTCAGCAGTTCTCCAGTTGCCAATTGCAGAAGCACATTCTTCTCCCTCTTATAAGAGCCTGTCTAAAATCAGAGCTAATGTACTTTTTTGGATGATAGTGTATATGCTACTACTGCCAGAAGTTTTTGCCAGGGATATTAAAAATGCTACCTAGTGCTTTATGTCCTTTTGGATTCTCTTTCTTTCTCTATTTCTTCACTGCCAAGGTAAACACTGTGTTAGTGCCAGTAAAAGAAAAGCTGAGGAAGACTTTATAGTTATGAGAGATTGTATCCCCTTGGTAGCTATTACCTATTTACCTTAAAATATATGGAATAAGCTAAACATGAGAAATATGGGGTAGCACAAGCTATTCTAAAATCTAAGATAGGCATATAAACCTTTGGCGGGTAGACCCACCACAACTCAATAGATGCAAGACATGCTAGGCCTGGGCATGCAACATGGAAGTGTCTCAAACAGCAGTAAGAAGCCAGCAGTTGGGTTCTGGAGAACTCCAACAGAAAACCAGTCCCAGCCCCACATCCAGAGGCCAAGATCAGCTCCACACCCAGCACAATTCCCATGGCAAACATGGCTGGAGTACACAGCACATTTCTGGGATCTGACATAGACAAAAACTGAAAGCTTTCATTTTAAAATTAGGAACAAGACAAGGACGACCACCGTCACCACTCCTATTCAACATGGTTCTGGAAACACTAGCCAGAGCAATTAGACAAGAGAGAGAAATACAAGAAATAAGAAATAAGAATAGGACAGGAAGAAGTGAAACTATCATTATTTGCACATGACATGATACTTTATGTAGAAGACCCCCAAAACTACATCAAAAGACTCCTAGAACTAATAAACAAATTCAGTAGCATAGCTGGATACAAAGTCAACACTCAAAAACCAATAGCATTCTTGTACACAAACAACAAACACACTGAGAGAGAGATAAAGGAAACCATACCTTTAACAATAGCATTCAAAAAGTTGAAATGCTTAGGAATCAATCTAACAAAAGAAGTAAAGTATCTATACAGTGAAAATTATAGTACTCTGAAAAAAGAGATCAAAGAGGATTTCAAAAAAAATTGGAAGGATATTCCTTGCTTATGGGTAGGAAGAATCAACATTATAAAAATGGCCAAACTCCCTAAATTATTATACAGATTCAATGCAATTCTGATGAAAATACCATTAGTATACCTCACAGATCTAGAGAATATATTTTTAAAATTCTTCTGGAACTAGAGTAGACCCAGAATAACAAAAGCAATCCTGGGCAACAAGGCAAGGCAGAAGGTATCACACACAATCCCTGACTTGAAATTATACTATAAAGCCACTGTGATAAAATCAGCATGGTATCGGCAAAGAAAACACCCAGACCTGAAGATCAATGGAACAGACTAGAAGATGCAGACACAACCACAAACACACCGAGCCACAAAGGGGCCAAAGACGTTCACTGGAAGATAGTCTCTTCAATTAATGGTGCTCAAAAATTGGTTTTCCACATGCTAAACACTAAAACCAGACCCATGCCTATCACCATGCACCACAATAAAGTCAAGATGTCTTAAAGATCTAAATATTAAAACAGATTCACTAGATCTACTGGAAGAGAAAATAGGTGGAAGTCTTAAAGACATAGGGGTAGGCAGAGAGTTCATGAACAAAAACCAAACTGCGCATAACTACTTCAAAGAATCAACAAGTGGGATCTGATGTTATTGAAAAGGTTTTCTGCATAAAAAAATCACCAACAGGGTAAAAAGAAAACCCATAAATTGGGAAAAAAAAGTTAGCCAACTGTCCCTTAGACAAAGAAGTCCTGTATAGAGCACATAAAGAAGTTTTAAAAAATTAGGCCCCCAAAATTCAAAGGCCTCTAAAGTTCAAAGACCCAATACCTAATTTTTAAAAAACTTAGGCCCCCAAAATGGGCATCTGAAATGAATACACACTTCTCTGATAAAGAAATGCAAATGGAGACAAATACATGAAAAAATGTTCAACATCATTAGTCATCAAGAAATACAGATTAAAACAGCACTGAGATTCCATCTCACCCCAGAAAGAATGGCTGTCATCAAGAAATCAACCCATAACAAATGCTAGATGGACTGTGGGGAAAAAGAAACTCTTCTCCAATGTTGGTGGGAGTATAGACTGGTGCAACCACTGTGGAATTCAGTCTGGAGAGTCCTCAGTACACTAGGATTAGAGGTCCTATTCAACCCAGCTATTGCTCTCCTGGGTATTTTTCCAAAGTCCATCAACTGAGGAATGGATTAAAAAGATGTGGTATTTGTATACAATGGAGTACTACTCAGCTATAAAGAAAGATAACTGGAGGCTTCTATAGGCAAAGGGATTCAACTAGAGACTATACTGATAAGTGATATGAATCAGACTCACGTGTAAGCATCATATTGCCTCCCCACTATAAGAACCTGAAAGAGTAAATAAAATCTGAAGGGTACAATACATATTGTGAAAGGGAAAGAAACTGCTCAAATAGGAAGGAGCAACTGGGATGAAGGAGGGGAGAAGAAAAAGAAAGAAGGATGAGAAAAGAAAAAATTATATATACACAAGATAGCTAAGATAATCGTACTATTAATTTCTATTGGTTTATTGAAAGGAATGGTTAATGTGTAATTGTTTGAACAATCTTACATGCCTGTATCTGGTTATCTGAGCAACCACTTTGAAGAAGACGATATATAATATAACAATAATTGTTAATCTCCTATTACCTTGTTTTAAAATTCTATATCATTTTATTGTTTTATGCCATTTTATGTATTTGTTTTTGTCATTTTTTTCTTTTCTCTTTAAAATTAAAAACAAAATTTATACCTATATACAAGGATAGCTGGGATAGTTGTATTGCTGATGTCTGTGTTTTATTGAAAGGAACAGTTAATGCTTCAAATTTTCTTTTTTCCTCACCAGTTTTGCATTCCTGTGTCTGGTAATTAGAACAACTGATTTGAAGACAACAATATGCAGTATAAGAATCATTGTTGAATTCCTACCATCTTATATAGTGAAGCTCCGTATCATTTCCAATGGTTTTTGTATTACTTATTATTGTCTTTGATTGTTTGATCAATATTGCATTCTTACATCTGGTGGACTGAGCAACTTCGTTGGAGTACACAGTGTAGCAAGTATTGTTAATTCCTATCATTTTGTTTTGAGGTCATGTGTAATTTTTGTTGTTTCTGTGTTTTTGTTTTTGTCTTCATTATTGTTGTGTTGGTTTTTTTCTTTAAAAAAACCCGGAGATCCGGGGAAGATGGCGACCAGGTGAGCAGCAAGGGAGCGAACCTCCTTAATAAACACCACCAGCTAGAGACAGACTTGGCGAGCGTGAATGCCGGGACCTCGGCTGGGAAGTTTAAACGGGGCGTATTTCTCTGAGATGCCGGGGGAGATGTGGTAGGGCGGACCAAGCTGCCGGGGCGAGACGTGGGAAAGCCCCAGACGCTGGGAGCCAGGGACGATCCCCGCGGGGAAGAAGCTTGGCTCGGTCCAAGCGCAGTGGGAGCGCGGCCGCCTCGGTCCCTCCCGCCTCCCGAGCCGGTGCAGCCCCCTGGCGACTCCTGACAGAGATCGGCTTGCTAGCGGCGGAGACGCCCGGCAATCCCACGTTTCGCGCGTGTCGGGCGAGCCGCGCGGAGGGCCCCAAACGCCGCCAGGAGCGGAGAGAAAGATTTGCTGGGTCCTAGCGCCCTGAGAGCACGGACGGCTCGATCCCTCCCGCCCCCCGACCCGGCGCAGGGACTCCCGACAGAGATTGGCACTCTGGCGGCGGCAACGCCCAGCGGTCTCACGTTTCGTGCGCATCGGGCGGGCTGCGCAGAAAGCCCCAAAGGATAGACTGGCACCTTGGAACCTTCATGCCTGCAGGGACTCCAATAACTGGTGAGATATCGGCGCTTGCGACCAGATCACCGAGTGGGGGAGGAGATCCATCCCTATACCTGCAGGGAACCCTGGGAGGGTGGGGGAGCAGTCTTACACACCTCACCCAGGTCACTAGGTACGGAGTATCTAACCAATATATGTACAGCCTTTTAAGCGGAACTCTCAGCAGAAAGCTTAAGGGACATTCTCCCAAAGAGAAGGAATCATTCGAGCAGCCTTTGCAGCTGACCTTCACCTGCTGAACTGCCTTTGGAATTTATAGCTCCACATCTTGAATCTGATACCCAAAAATGGGAAAACAGAGGGGCAAAACGCAGTCTCAAAACTCAACCCCACC